>JAVKPL010016291.1:0-137184 GCA_032173675.1 Gastrolobium villosum | reverse complement strand
AAGATATTTTATCAATAAAGATGAGATCAATTTAGCAAAGATATTGAGCAAGTAGTCATATGTATGATGGATCAATGAGACCAATTTCTCTTCTTAAGTTATAGAATACTTCCCTTGGGAGTGGTTTGGTGAAGATGTCTGCCAATTGCTTTGAGGATTCCACAAATTCCAATATGCAATCTCCACTTTGCACATGATCTCTTATGAAATGATGTCTAATATCAATATGTTTAGTTCTAGAGTGCATGATGGGATTCTTTGTGAGGTTTATGGCACTAGTGTTATCACACCTTATAGGGATGTGATCAAGTTCAACCCCAAAGTCCTTGAGTTGTTGTTTCATCCAAATGATTTGAGCACAACAACTACCGGCCGCCACGTATTCGGCTTCGGCCGTGGACAAAGCCACACTATTTTGTTTCTTGCTATGCCAAGATACTAAAGAGCAACCAAGAAAGTGGCAAGTGCCACTAGTGCTCTTCCTATCCAATTTGCATCCCGCAAAGTCGGAATCGGAATAGCCTATTAGCTCACATGATGCACCCTTAGGGTACCATAATCCCATTTGTGAAGTGCCCACAAGATATCTCATAATTCTTTTTACGGCACTTAAGTGTGATTCCTTAGGATTAGCTTGGAATCTAGCACACATGCATACACAAAACATGATGTCGGGCCTACTTGCGGTTAAGTAAAGGAGTGAGCCGATCATACCTCGATATTTAGTGATCTCTATGGATTTACCTCCTTCATCCTTGTCTAAGGAACAAGATGTACTCATGGGAGTATCAATAGTTTTGGAGTTGTCCATTCCAAATTTTTTGAGCAACTCTTTGCAATATTTAGCTTGGTTGATGAATATTCCATCCTTTTGTTGCTTTATTTGGAGACCAAGGAAGAAGTTGAGCTCTCCCATCATGGACATCTCAAATTCACTTTGCATAAGGTTGGCAAACTCTTCACAAAGGTGAACATTAGTGGCACCAAATATAATATCATCAACATAGATTTGTGCAAATAATAGATGATTATTTTTCTTCTTTATAAAGAGAGTTGTATCCACTTTTCCTCTTGAAAAATCCTTTTCTAAAAGAAATTTGCTCAATCTTTCATACCAAGCTCTTGGAGCTTGCTTCAAGCCATATAGAGCTTTTTTAAGTTTAAAAACGTGGTTAGGTAAGTCATGATCTTCAAAACCGGGAGGTTGATCAACATATACTTCTTCTTGAATATATCCATTCAAAAAGGCACTTTTAACATCCATTTGAAAAAGTTTAAAATCCATTATACATGCAAATGCAAGTAACAATCTAATAGCTTCTAATCTAGCAACGGGAGCATAAGTTTCATCATAATCAATTCCTTCTTCTTGATTATAACCTTTAGCAACAAGTCTAGCTTTGTTTCTAGTTATTATGCCATTTTCATCAAGCTTGTTCCTAAAGACCCATTTGGTTCCAATTATTGGATGATCATTTGGTTTTGGCACAAGTTCCCAAACTTGATTCCTTTCAAATTGATTTAGTTCTTCTTGCATTGCCAAGAACCAATGTTCATCAATAATTGCTTCATTTATGGTCTTAGGTTCAATTTGAGAAACAAAAGCTAAATGATTACAAATATTTCTTATTGAGTTTCTAGTAGTTACCCCTTTTGATATATCACCAATTACCACATCAATGGGGTGTCCTCTTGCTACTCTCCAATCTTGTGGTAGGTTGTTTCCATCATTGGTTTGTTGACTAGGTGTTTCTTCATCGTTTGCTTCCTTTTCTTTTTGCCTTTGATTTTCCTCTTTGTCATTCAAGTTTATGTTTTCCATGCTTCCTATGATATCATCATCACAAACTTCCTTTCTAGGCAAGGCATTGTTAGTTTCATTAAATACAACATGAATAGATTCTTCAATGACCATTGTTCTTTTGTTATAGATTCTATAAGCTCTACTTGTGAGTGAATATCCTAGAAATATGCCTTCATCAGCTTTAGAGTCAAATTTGCCAAGGTTTTCTTTTCCATTATTTAAAACAAAACATTTGCAACCAAAGACATGAAAATATGAAATATTGGGTTTTCTTCCTCTGTAAAGTTCATAGGGAGTTTTCTTCAAAATAGGTCTAATTAAAGCACGGTTCATAACATAACATGCGGTGCCAACGGCTTCCGCCCAAAAATATTTTGGAAGATTGTTTTCATTTAACATGGTTCTAGCAAGTTCTTCTAATACACGATTTTTCCTTTCTACAACTCCATTTTGTTGTGGAGTCCTAGGAGCGGAAAAATTATGTTCAATGCCATTTTCTTCACAAAAGAGTTCGAAATCTTGATTTTCAAATTCTCCACCGTGATCGGTTCTAATTGAAACAATATTTGAAGATTGTTCATTTTGAATGAGTTTGGCTAGTCTCTTGAATGATTTAAAAGCATCGCTTTTATATGTAAGAAATAAAGTCCAAGTATAGCGAGAATAATCGTCCACAATGACCAAAGCATAGTAATTGCCACCAAAGCTCATAGTTCTAGTTGGTCCAAAAAGATCCATATGTAAAAGTTGTAAAGGCTTTGTGGTAGAAACAATATTTTTTGATTTAAAAGAAGCCTTTACTTGTTTTCCCATTTGACAAGCGTCACAAACTTTATCTTTTTCAAATTTGAGCTTTGGTAAGCCAATTACTAAGTCTAAGGATATCAATTTACTTAATTGACCCATGCCAATGTGTGCTATTCTTCTATGCCATAACCAAGAGTCATCTTCCTTACTAATCAAACATTCATCGTCATTTGAAGGCATACCATCTAAGTCTATCATATAAATATTATCCACTCTATGACCAATAAACTTAACTTGCCCATCAATTATACTTTCGATTTTACAAGAGGTTGAGTCAAAAATAACTCTATAATTTTTATCACATAATTGACTAATGCTAAGCAAGTTGTGTCTAAGGCCCTCGACGAGTAAAACATTTTCTATAGAGATAGAGAAGGAATTACCAACTTTTCCAATGCCGAGTATCTTTCCTTTGTTGTTATCACCATATGACACATGTCCATGCTCTTTCTTTGTGAATGATTGAAATTTAGTTACATCTCCCGTCATGTGACTTGAACACCCACTATCCAAGTACCACTTGGAGCTCTTAGCTTTCAAACATACCTACATCACAAAGTCAAGATTTAATCTCTGGTACCCACATCATGTTGGGTCCTTGTGTGTTAGTCTTGGGCTTAGTTCCCTTAGGAACCCATACTTTCTTTTGCCTTATAATACCATTCCTTCTAACTTTACATGTGGAGGCACTATGTCCTTTTCCACCACAATGAAAGCATTTAATGAATGGGCTACTTGTCATGTAGGATGGAGAAATGAAAAAGTTTTTATATGATTTTTCTTGTATGCTAGTGTCAAAGCCTAAACCGGATTTGTTAAACATGCATCTTTGTTTACCAAGCAACACATTTAAGTTATCTCTTCCACATGTGAATTTGCTTAGAATTCCATTTAAATCGTCAATTTCATTTCTTAGATCTTTACATGATGTACATGATGATGAAGATGCATGATCATTCGAAGATAGGCATTTGATGCAACCAATGCTAGCATCAAGTAATTTGAGAGTTTCATTTTCATCCTTCAATTCTTTAATTTCATTTTCTAAGGATGCAACTTGTTTTTCCAAACAACTAATAGTTTTTCTTGATGCTCTAAGATTTTTAACATGTTTTAGTGTTTCATTATGCATTTCTTCAAACATGTCAGACAACTCATCATATGAAGGAGAAATAGTAGAGCAAGAAGAGTTTACCTCGGTTTCGGATTCATTTTTGTCCTCATTTGCCATTAGACATATATGTTGGGTTTCTTTCCTTGATTTCTCCGATGGCCTTCCATCTTGCATGAAGCATAGGTTTGCTTCTTCCTTGGAGTCATCATCGGAGGAACTAGATTCGTCATCCCAAGCAAGATAAGCTTTCTTGAAGCTCCTTCTATCTTTGCCTTGCTTCTTTTCGTTTTTGTCTTTCTTTTGAGCATTTGGACAATCCGATTTGTAGTGACCGACTTTTCCACATTCAAAGCAAGTGATGGTGAGTTGGGAAGATCCTTCATCTTTAGATCTTCTTCTAGGAGGAAATGATGATTTCTTTGTGAAATTCTTCTTAAAGAATTTTCCATACTTTTTTACGAAGAGACTCATTTCATCTTCATCAAGACCATTTTCGGAGTCGCCATCTTCTTTTTCCTCATCCTTTTCTTTGCTTGGTGTTGAGGCTTTCAAGGCAATTCCCTTACTTTTTTTGACTGCTTGTTCCTTTAAGCTTATTCTGGTTAGCTCCATTTCATACTCTTGAAGCTTGCCGAACAAGGTTGCAAGATCCATGGTTTTTAGATCTTTTGATTCCGTAATGGCCGTCAACTTGGGTTGCCATTCTCTGTTGTGCACACTTCTCATTACCTTTGAAATCAACTCAAGGTTAGTAAAAGATTTATCTAAAGCATTTAAGTGAGTGATAAGGTGTGTGAACCTTCTTTGCATACTTTGAATGCTTTCATTTTCATGAATCTCAAACATTTCAAATTCTCTAGTGAGTGCGTTTAATTTTGTGAATTTAACATCACTAGTTCCTTCATGGGTTATTTGAAGAATATCCCACATTTCCTTAGCATTCTTACAGTTAGAGACACGAAAGTATTCATCACGACCTAAGGCATTTGTGATCAAATTTTGTGCTCTAGCATTCCAATTTCCTTTCTTAATTTCATCATCATTATAATCATCTATATCTTTAGGAACATCTTCATTTTTCTCATTTTTCTTAGTAGGTAGTTGTATACCCTTTTTCAACTATACTCCATACTCTTAAATCATTAGATTGAAGAAATATTTTCATTCGACTCTTCCAATAAGAATAGTCGACGCCATTGAAAAAAGGAGGTCTAGTACTAGAAGATCCCTCAAGGGGCATATCATGGTTTAAAGAAGCCATCCCTTCTCTTGAAGCGGTTAAGCTCTTTACACAAGAGTTCAAGCTCTGATACCACTTGTTGGACAGGTGGCTTCAATACTCAAGAGGGGGGGTGAATTGAGTTTAACAAAATCTTTTCGCAAAGTACCTCCTTTGATGTTTTAAAGACTATTTCTTCAATAAAGCGATTTAATAGAAAATAATCTAAGCGTAGGAGCAAGGAAAAGGAACAGCAAAGTAGATAAGCTAGTATGCAAAGACAATCTAAAAAGGCAATTTCAATATGTAAATAAAGAGATCAGAGTTAGAGAAATTGCAAACTAGATGTATCCTGGTTCGGTCACCTCCACTGTGACCTACGTCCAGACTGAAGCAGCTCGATCAACTCTTTTCACTCACTATCAAGCTTAAGGGTGCTTGACAAACCACTACACCTTTTCAAGAATTCGGGCTCTTGATGCCTTACAACCTTTCACTCCAAATTTTCTTAGGAATTTGGTGACCTTTCAAGTGTATAGGGTTCACTCCCCTAACTACTCAATAAATCAAATGAAGGTGTTTAACAATGGCTAAGTACTCTCAAAGTACAGATAATACAAGTTGAAGAATAATGGTATATGACACTCTTACAAGAATAAAGCTCAAAGAGATTTTATGATATGAAGACAAGAATAAAGCAAATAGGATGAGAATTAATGAGCAATAATGATCAAAAGGTGTGTCCCATCAATGGGAACAGTAGCCTCTATTTATAGAGGGCCCCCAAGGTTTATTTCTTATCCATTTTCGCAAACTAGCCGTTTTATAGCCGTTATTTTTGTCTCTGTACAGTGGGTAATCGATTACCATAGGTTGGGTAATCGATTACCATGAAGGGTAATCGATTACTGCAGTTGGGTAATCGATTACCATGAAGGGTAATCGATTACTGCAGTTGGGTAATCGATTACCAACCTGTCAGCAGGTTGGATTTTGCCCTTACATGGTTTTCTCTTGATTCAAAGACAGTTTCAAACACATGTTTAAACAGTTTATGAGTATTGAAAGTATATTTTCATGTTTAGAAATGTATTTCAATGTTGATTGATGATTTAATGCATGTACTTTAAAAATACTATGAGCTTTGTTCTTGTAAGGAATCATCTTACAAATAATCCTAAGTCCTATATATTATTTTGAGTTTAGACTTAGAGACTTCTCTTGAAGCTTGTGTCTTGATCTTGTTTGGACTCCTTTTTGATAGTTGCTCGATGAGACTTTCTTTCCATGCTTGTTTGTTATCATCAAAATCGTTGAACCTTTATGTCCTTTTCGTTGAGTGCATTGGTTCCACACAATACCCTACTCAGGTACGCAATAAATAATTATTTCTCTAAATTATTGTAGGTCCAAGA
This sequence comes from Gastrolobium villosum, assembly GCA_032173675.1. NCBI lineage: Eukaryota > Viridiplantae > Streptophyta > Magnoliopsida > Fabales > Fabaceae > Gastrolobium > Gastrolobium villosum. The sequence continues at coordinate 130,825 of JAVKPL010016291.1, read as the reverse complement.
TGACATTCTGAGATATCACCTATAACTTCAGACTCGGAAGTAATTACAAAGCAGTAGAAGACTATGAGCAACGAGCAACCCGACAAAGCAACCTAAAAATTAGAAGAATTCACAAGCCAGATTTTCCTGACATTCTTTTGCACAATAGTTAACATTATTTGATAGGCACGAGGGCTTTACTTTCACCCCGACATTCTGACTTCACGCAATGCCTAACTATAGGGCTTATGTTATGGACTAGTTAAATGGTGCAAACTTCCTCTTCCTACTACATGATATGCACTAAGCATCTTACTCCATCACTCTCTCAACTTTCACCACTAAACACAACCACATACTAATCACCTGATAAATCACTCACTATGTGCACAACCTCCGTAATTGCTAATGCACTTCTTCTATTTATGGCCCTTATAGTAAATGAGGAAACAAGTTTTTCAGTATTTACAAGGCTTGACACTATGACTACAACCTTTATACTTGTGTCTAGAACACATCCTACCTACTAGCAGGTGATTCACGCATACAACCATCGTATATACCATTGGACTCTGGCTTGAGGTGTTGGACTTCTCATTGTCATTCATCTCTACCATAAGCTCCGCAAACTCATTATCAGCTCCTTTCACTTCCGAACAATTCGGATAAAAGAGCTTGATAATAAAAGGAAATAATACGAATCTTAATTTGAAGTGTATGAGAATAAAAACAAATATATATTAGACGATTTTCCTGTATTTCTTTTTGTTTCATTTTTTGGATAATTTTGTTCCTTTGAGATAGCCGGCTAGTAAGTAAACCCCACCTTCCACCCAATCAATTTATGTGGTCGAAAGCCCAGACCAATAATTACTCCTCCTGGGTTTCTGACAGGCCTAGGCCCTAACACATCGCAACTTCGATATCCCTTGAGTTTACTAGGCAGTCTTGTTTATAATTATATGAGATAATTTTTATTTTCTACACATATAAAAAATATGTATGGTCCATATTCTTTTTTTTTTCATAGCTTCACATGATCATAAATGAGTCCCACACACTTACTTTTATGTGTCTTTTCTACGACCATTAATTCCATGACAATAATAAGGCATTTGCTACATTGAAGACCGAAGCAAATGTAAAAAGCTTTAAATAGAATGTCGTGTTTGCTATATTAGTTTTTATAAATAATCAAAGTAATTTATATAAGATTTGAAATACTCCCTATTATTACAAAAAAAAAATACTCCCTAATTAGTATTTTAAAATACTCAAACGAATTAATAAAAAAAAATTGTCAAAGAATATTAATTAAATACTATTTCCAAATTATTTTAATTAATTTTAAAAACATTAGATCTTATGTAATAAATAATTTAATTTTAATGTTTTTACTTTTATTGTTAAATAAATTTCATAATAATAAAAGAAGAGAATGGGAAAAGAAAAAAGCAATTGTCACGTGATGACGTGTGGGGCAGGGTGGCGTGATTTTCACGCGAGGTTAGGAAGGCAAATTTTGAATCGAAAAACAGAGAAAGCAGTGCATAATAGTTGGATTAAAGAAATTTGGTTGGGTAGAGGCTGCAAAGGCAGAGAGAGAGAGAGAGGGGTAAGCGTTTGTGTTTATCGAATTGAAAAGGAAAGGAAAGGAGAGGAGAGGAGAGGCAATCTTGCTTCTTCTTGAGATAGAGAGAGAGATGTCTGGTATTGCTCGTGGACGCCTCGCCGAGGAGCGAAAGTCATGGCGTAAGAACCATCCACACGTTCGTACAAACCCTTCTACTCTCTGCTTCTCATTCACTATATTTTGTCAATTTCATCTTCTTCTTTTTCTTACAATCCATTTTCTTCTTTTTCTCTCAATTTAGGGTTTCGTTGCCAAGCCCGAGACTCTTCATGATGGCACCGTCAATTTGATGATCTGGCATTGCACTATTCCTGGCAAGGCTGCGGTGCGTTCTTTTCCTTTCTACATCTCTTTTCTGCACGCTCGCCCTTCTCTTTGTATCTGCTGTCTCTTTCAATGTATCCGAATTCACCCACTTCAGACATTTTCAATTGATTCTTTGCTTTGATCTTCAATGCTTGCATACCCCTGGGTTAAAATCAGTCATTACATTACAAGTTGTATCTATATTATCAATTTTCTATGTCACTATTTGCTATGTATTCTTTTGCTTAGAGAAAAACTCGGGTTGCTATCTATGCCTTTAATTACGTGAATGAAGATGAAATCGGGCAACGAAGTTGATTATTTTTTATTTTGGCCTTTTTTTCCATTTCTTAATTTTTTTTCCAATAATTAGTTTGGGTTTAAGGGCTATTAGTATCATCTTCATAATAGAGGAGCAAAGTTGGGGGGAAGGGGTTGGGGAGGAAGACGAGGAATGGAAGGAAACTAGAGGGCTTGAGCTTTACCATTCATGAGTTTTAGACCTATGAAGCACAATTAATGATTCTAGGTATGCATTGGGACTTTTGTGTGCATAAGGGCCTAGACGTGATGGCAAATGCATTTCTACCAATGTTGATGGAATTAGTGATGGAATGGACGAACTGCAGAATTGTAAAGTTGTACCCTTGTAGGCATTATGGTTTAAGGATGGTAAGATTGTAAGAAATTTTCTAGTTGTATAATGCTTCAAGAATAGGTCCTATATTCAACTTTAAGGTATACTGGTTAACAGTCAACGTGGTATATTGGAAAGAGTAATACCATTCCCCCCTTTGAGGGGATCTTATGCCCATTACTTGAGTCATTGGGTGGAAAATAGGATTTTGTGGTATTTAGGTTTGCTTTTTGGCTCATGCCTTTGATTTTTTATTTTATTTTTAATATGCTTGTTCTTTCATTGGCATTCTCTCTCTCCTGGGATGTTCTTCTGCTTCTTATCTTTGGCATGAGATTGGAGGAGTTTTCAAGTTAAAATTTTATTTATCCACTAAAATATTTTGGATTAGCTTTGGATTAGTTCAATACATAGTCAACAATACGTTGAAACGAGATCTATTCAACCATAAAACAAATGGTAGATTAAGGAACATAAGTGCCAAAGTGCTCAATATCGATCTTTTTAGTTCTTTTGCATTTAACATAGATGTGGTCATGGAAATTACTCAAATATTTTATCGTTGAAAGCTTATATCAATGAATCAATTAGTTCTCTGACTTCATAGCCTTGGATTAGATTTGCAAATGAATGAGCAATTGTTTCAATAACAGGGACTGTTATTTACTTTATGGTAATTATTCTGCATGTCATTTGTCGCAGACTGATTGGGAGGGTGGCTTTTTCCCACTTACAATGCACTTCAGTGAAGACTACCCTAGCAAGCCTCCAAAGTGTAAATTCCCTCAAGGTTTCTTCCACCCTAATGTTTATCCATCTGGAACTGTTTGCTTGTCTATACTTAATGAGGATAGTGTAAGTATGATTCTCTTGATAATTGCTTGACTGTTTGAAACTAGTATAATGTGATTTTACATGCTTCTGAAAGAATGGAATTATAGAATTAATCTTATATTTAGGGGTGGAGACCAGCTATAACAGTGAAGCAAATTCTTGTGGGCATCCAAGACCTGCTTGATCAGCCAAATCCTGCTGACCCTGCCCAGACAGAAGGCTATCATATGTTCATCCAGGTAGCTAACACCTGAAAAATCATACATTTTCCACTGAAAACCCTATAACCAAAGTCATTCTCAAAGAGTACAAATCATTTGGCATATTTAGCCAAGGCAAAGTGCGTGTGGCGGTAATTTTATTTTTGAGGTTTCCATATATGCATCGCCTGCTCCCTAAGAATTGTTGATATGTTTGCTCTCCAAGTTGAACCTTTGGTCATTGAACTTAGTGCAATTAGCGTAGGTGCTGAGACATGGTTATATGATATGTAATTTTTAATGGCAATCTTTATTGCCCATTTTGGTGGGGGTGCAGATTTTCATTTCTTATTATCAAAGGTGTGTCCTTACATGATGATATTTTATGCAGGATGTAGCTGAGTATAAGAAAAGGGTCCGGCAGCAGGCAAAGCAATACCCACCTCTTGTCTAGTGCTATATATATCTTCTCACTAGGAACTATTCTAGTATGGTATATGTTGTCTGCTATTTCTTGTTGTGTGTCAAAACTGTTCTGTGATTGTTGGCTGCCACAATATGAAGACTCCGTGGTTTTAAGTTTTTTAACTATTTCTGCTTACTCTCAGGTCTGGATAACGTGTTAATATATAACAATGTGAAAGTCAACCAATAATACTTGTTGGCGACACTTGTTGTGCCTGGTGATCACTGGTACATTTCTATATGAATGGATAATTTTAAGTGTTGAGTTATATGACATTATAACTGCTTCTCTTGAACTTTTTTTTCTCTCTCTCCTATTCTGAATTGTTGTTTCCATTCTAGAGATTAAACATACACCTATTCCCTAATTGATTTGTCAATTGACACCTCTACCCATGTCCCATGGCAGTATAAGTTATCACTGAAAATTTTGCTTCCTAGGTGATGATGGAGCATTTTCCTCTAACAATGTACTTCAGTGGCATGTGCTATGACTGCTGCTTGATTGACCTTCTCGATTCCTCCCCCAAGCAAAAGAAGCGGGGGAGAATAGTCATTAAATTGGTTATCCGTAAGGTGTAAGAATGAATTATTTGGACTCATTCCATGTTAGTTTTCCACCTTTTCCCATTGAGTTGTTAGATTCACGATGTAGTGATGGGAGAGGTAGAGGTGGCTCATTTTGACTTGAAATAGTATGATGTAAATTTACGTGTCGGTACCCAATGTAATATGGATCCCCAAAGAAAGAGGGATTCAGCGCTTTTGAATTAATTTGGTAGTCCAGGATTAACTTATTTTTTGGTCTTTTTCTGCAAGTATGCAGATTTTTATTATTATTATTATATAAAATTAAAGGGTACATGACATTTGATGCAATTCCTGCCAACGCAAATGGCTGGCTATGTCTACAACACGAAATGATTAATAATGCCTAAAAGCATGAGATTAGTTTCCTATGCATCTTTTGTCGTTAATAGCTGGTCATAGATGCAAGAATTTATTACTTAGTGAAGTTCCATTTTTAAATTGTAAAAGTAGAAAGAAAAAAATAATGCTTTTCATTTCTGCTGTATCAGTGTTGCCTCCAAAGTTCTAAGTGCAGAATGATAGGCATCTGAGTCACTTTCCGTTAACCCTTTGAAGACTCAAAGACTTCGGCTCTTGAATCAATTTCAGCATATTGGTATGAGAAGACCCACCAACCCCTATCGCTCTCTTAGCTGTATAGCTAAGTGCTTTGGCTCAGTTCCTCATTTCGGCACCTTCCTCTCCACTGTCCATCAACAAAGGTATCGTCTTTCCAATCTCCTCCTTTCTTACAACCTCTTTCCCAAAGTCGTTCAATGGTCTCCATTCTTTGGCTCCCACTGCCACTCCAATTTTTAGTACATTAGTCACCAGCTTTTCATTGTAGAACTGCTCAGCAAACAGAGTCTAGGTTGCCATGGGCAAACATGCGTTGATACTTTCTGTAATAGTGTTCCAGCCACAGTGAGTCACCAGTCCTCCAATGGTCGAATTCTCTAGTATGAGCAGTTGGGGTGCCCAACCCCATATTAGGTAACCTTTATTGCTTGTTTTCATTCTATTGTCAAATTCTTCTAGAAAATCATCCCCATCTTGCCATCTTTCATTTCATCCTTTTTCCTAACAACCCACATGACTACGCAATCAGCTCTGAGATCCTCAAACAATTGGTTAGCCCCTTAGCAATCTTGGCTATCATATAAAGAGGAGTGTTAACCTTGAAGGGTCTCAATCCCATCAGGGAGACCAATTTCGGCAGCAGTGAATTTGACAATATGAGTCCTAATTGACCGACCACGACTGAGATCACGGGATATGGAGTCTTGGAACATGTTGGCAGCAACTGTGGTTGTGATTATTGTGACATCTATTGCGTGCATAGCAAACACTCTCGCTATGTCTACAATGGGAATTATGTGGATTGTTTATAGTAACGTGTTGAGATATATAGTACCATATTGGTTGTATGTGCAACTAATGTGGAGTTTATAAGGCCTTGGGCACTCCACCATTTGAACTGAAACATTGGAATGGAGTTCATTTACACAAATAAATTTTGGGAAAATCAGTTGAATGTGTTTATAAAACATTTACACTATAAGAGGAGGGATCGATGTTTTGACTCGAGGTAAAGTCTAATTTCTCATTTTGATTGTTAATTTTTATTCATTTAACCATTATAATTTATTGAGTTAAATTAATTAATTAATCATTAATTATAAATAAATTATAATCATTAGAGAAAATGAAATCAACGGCTGAAATAAGAAGTAAGATTTCTATGCTTGTTTGGGAACTTTTGTTTTTAGCTTCTCTTCATCTAGCCAAATATAGTTTTACAAAAGCTTATTATAAAAAAAAAGTTTTTTTATTATGAAGAAAAAGAAGAAGCTAAAAGCTATATATGTTAGCTTTTTAGAGTTTTTATATTTATTTTTCAATTTTACCTTTATTCTAAATTTTCATTTATAAATTTTATTATTTATTAAAATTATTTACCCTAATAAATGCTAATACTTTTTAATTTAATAATTTATATTTTAAATTTCTTAACCTCAAACAAAATCCAATTAAATAACAAAATCCTCGTAGATTCTGACAACTTTATATAATCCACCACGATGAGTATTAATCCGCAACAAGAAATTAATCAGTTAATATCTAAAAGACATTGAACTACTACCAGACACTTTATTGTTCAAAGCAGGCAAACATAAGCATTCTAAATAATTCCTTGTCACCATTACTTTATCGTTGACCGTTGGAAATTTTGTGCATCTTGAGCTCTTCAATCAATTCTATCATATTGTTGTGAGAAGATCCACCAACCTGAATAGCTTTCTTTGCAGCATCGCTCAGCGTCTTAGCTCTTCTCCTCATTTCTGCATCTTCCTCATCACCAGCCATCATCAAAGCAATTGCGTTTCCAATGTCCTCACGTTTCACAACTTCATTCCCAAACTCGTTCCAGTTTCTCCATTCTTTGGCTCCCACTGGCACCCCAATTCTCAATACATCAACCACCAGCTTTTCATTGAAAAAATGCTCTGCAAACAAAGGCCATGTCACCATTGGCAATCCTGCATTCACGCTTTCCACAACAGTATTCCAACCACAGTGAGTCACCAATCCTCCAATGGCACTATTCTCTAGTATGAGAAGTTGCGGTGCCCATCCCCATATTAAATAACCTTTGTTGCTTTCTTTCACTCTCTTCTCAAATTCTTCTAGAAATTCACTCCCATCACCATTTTCTTCATTTTTCCTAACCACCCAGATGAAATAATGACCGGAATCTTCAAGGGCGTGTGCGATTTCAACAAGCTGAGAATAAGGGAACTTGTTCATGCTCCCAAAACTCACATAAAGAACAGAGCTTTCTGGTTTGGAGTTGAGCCATTGAAGCCACCCTTCTTTCTCTTCTTCTGCTTTTGCATACCCTCTTGCAGCCTTATCTGAAGCATCTTGATTCGCCCATAACGAAACTGGTCCTATACCCCAACTCTTGGTTCCCATGGCTCTCTTATAATGGTCGTAGTAAGAACTTTCGAGGTCTAAGAAGCTGTTGAACAGTGATCCATAGCTCCTCTTCTCTGATTCCTTAATTGACTTCATTAACTCGGTGTATGGATTCGGAGATCTAAGCCAATCTGGTAACTGCAAGCGTGTCATCTCCAATCTGTCTGGTAATCCAGGTAAAGTAAACTTCTCAGTGTCTGATTCAACGTTCAAATGGGGTGCGTACTGTTCGACAGAATGCGCAGCAGAGCGAGCAAGATAGCTTGCACCATGAAACATGAGCCTTGGAATACCAAGCTTATTAGCAGCATCTACGGTCCAAGGGTAGAACATGTCAGTGACTATGAAATCAGATTGCAGATCCTGAAAGAGTTGCTCGGTCTCTGGTTGGAGAATGGCCAATCCCATGTATATTTTGGGAATCATCTCGCGAGGAGTGTCAACATTGAAGGCTTCGACGCCCACTGGAAGACCCACTTTTGCAGCTGGGAATTTAACAACATGGGTTCTGATGGAGCGACCGCGACTTGAATCAAGGTCAATGGATTTTTGGAAAATGGTGACGTTATGTGAGGTTGTGACTATGGTGACATCTACGCCATGCATGGCAAAGAGTCTTGCCATGTCCACAAGGGGAATTATGTGACTTGTTGACAAAAATGGAAGGAAAATAGCCTTTAGCTCACAACCCTCCTTCGCCATTGATGTTCTGCTTTAGGTTAAAATGGCACCGATTTTTTGAGAGGAATAGTCCTGTGTTTGTGTTTCCTTCTTCTTTATATGGCTGCTTCCGTTCTATTTCTATGATTTATCGCTCTCCCACGAGAAACAACATCTATAATTGAATATTTGTTTTTTATTCATTTTTGTTGACAGGTTGAATATTTTAGTAGAAGCGTGCGGCTCGTGGTTCCCTTTTTTTTTAAGTGCAGACTCGCTTACTTTTATTATAAAGTTATTGGGAAAAGTTCAAATACTCCACTGTGCTTTGCTTCAGTCGGTTACCTATATGTTTTTTTTTTAATTATTTATTTCCTTATATTTTAACAGTATTGAGATTCCTGTTTAAAAAAATTGATAATGAGAGCTTTGGTATATGACTCTTGTTGTCCGTTGCAGTTAATGATTTGATGAAGTGACTTTTTCTCCCCCAGTTTTTGTCAATGAAGGAGATTATATTCACTAGTTGAATAGGGTTTATAAATTGTCTCAAAAAGGCCACTTCTTAGTTCTCTCCTATCATCCAATTCTATTATGTTTCTTTCAGGTGACACAGGGGTTTCTTGCTCTTTTCGCCGGTGATACAGGTGAAATTGGCGCAGAAGTCAGAGAACAAATTGACACCAAAGTGGCAGAGTGGAGAGAGGAACGAAAGGCAGAGATTGTGCAATGCATGGTGTCCTTTTCATTGATGAGGTGCACATGCTAGTTGTTGCTACCAACATAGGCATCACAACTATTCGAAAATTCTGGACATCAGATGCGAAGAGAAATGGCTGAAGGTTGGGAGAGCTTGGAAAAGAAGATGACAAAGTAGTTCAAAAAATAGGAAGTGTCCAGTGATTCAACGGTGAAAGAGCACAATTGCATTATACAACTAGAAGCGGCTCTGCATGGCCGTCGTATAATTCATTAATCAACACAATTGCATTTTGTTTCGCAGAGTGAAAACAAATATTGTTTTTATTTAGAGATATTTTTATATTTTATATAATAAAAATACTTTAATATTTCGGAAATTAAATGAATAAGCATAGTCCATAAGGTTTAAAATGAAGTTAATTTTTTTCCCCTTGTGTTGGTCGTTGAAAGACCGTAGTGCTATATTGTATGGTATGCGTTTAGAGATACCGTATAATCAGGTATATACTTGATTTATTGCTGATGTCCCAATCACTGCGCACAAGCAATAGGCTTATAGCCAAGACGTGGGTGCGTGCATAATGTTGGCATTACTAGTAAATAGGTTAAAAGTTAAGTATATACCTGATTATACAGTATATCTGAGCGCATACCATACGATATAACAATACGATATTTCCAGGACCTGACATTGACGTCGTATGTGGGAACTGGCAAATTTTGACTTCCGTGAGCACGCACAGCATAAATGTAAAGCCACAAATAATCACTGCGGTAGCAACAGAAGCACGGCCACAATCAAATCTTAATATAATGGGGCTCGCCACAAAAATATGATATCTCTCAGCACATATCATATGTTATGGCAATACGATCTTTTCTAACACCTTCGCGGGCTAGCAATTCTAATACGAGGAAAAGAAGATTCGAATTCACTAAGGAACAGGTTAGTAATAGTAATGAAACTACGAAAGTATGAAACAACAATTTGGTTGACCGGAGTCTTTTTTAATGTGCCAATTTATCCACGGGCTAGCCCACTTTAACCCACCAATATGTTAACAAGATACTCCACACTAATATAAAACTTCAAAGCCCACTAACTCAACAAAACAATGAAATATTAAACCATCTAAAAAAAATAAATCAAAATAAAATAAAATTCTAGGGCTTATTGTTTGAGCTTCAATCGAACTTCGATGGACGACATGGCTGCCTACTACACACAGCCACCACCGTCGGGCCTTCTTACTTATCAGTATTATCAACACCCTCCTCCGCCGCCGCAGGCTCAGCCGCCGCTCATGGCAGTGGTGCCACCGCCTCCTGGCGCGGTTCTCCCGCCGGCGCACCACCTGCATCCGCAGTATATCCATCACCATCAGCAACAACCCGTGTTTGGTTCTTACGGTCCTCCTCATTCCTCTGTTAACGAGGTTCGCACCCTCTTCGTCGCTGGGCTTCCCGAAGATGTAAAGCCCCGCGAAATCTACAATCTCTTCCGAGAGTTTCCCGGTTACGAGTCATCGCATCTTCGTAGCCAAACCAATTCGTCGCAGGTACAATGATGATCGTCTAAAACGTTTTTTTTATATTTTTGTTTTCTTCGTGCAAAACATGTTGTGTTATTGTGGATTTACTTCTCTGACATGTTTTTGTGTTCTCACAGCCGTTTGCTTTTGCTGTGTTCGTGAGTCAGCAATCCGCAATAATAGCAATGCATGCTCTGAATGTAAGGATCTTCAACGTAATGTACCTGTTTAAGTGTTATATGTTATGATCAGTGGTATCAAATACATTGGTTATTCAGTTTTTTATGTTGGAATTGAAGATTTTGATTGCTATCGTTGCTAACAGTACTTGACATCAATCGGTTTGCAGGGGATGGTCTTTGATCTTGAAAAGGGGTCAACACTTTATATTGATCTGGCAAAATCCAACTCTAGAGCTAAGCGCACAAGGATAGGTGTGGTTTGATTAGCTTATTTTGCTATTAAAGAAAGTTAATAATCAAAATGTTTGAGAGATTTTGAACTGATGGTATTTTTATTTATTTTTTGGATGTAAAATAAAGCAAAAACCAAACATGCTGTGGGTCTCTTTTGTAATATATTTTTTCCGTAATCTTCAAACCAATTCTTTTATCTCATTATATTTCAAGAGCTTCCAATTAAATATTGTCAATTATTGACCTTGACAAGCAGATGATGAGAGAGCTGGCTCAGATAAAAAAGCAAGAGGCTCTGCACCTTCATGGGCCTCTCCTGATTCTGGTAAGATGATATTGCTAGAGGTTTTTAGTGCATAGGATGTTCTCTATATATACTGCTTCTGTGAACATTTTTTTTTTCTTCTAGTTTACATTGTTGCATTTTTATGTTCAATTCAATGTCTAATCTCTTGCTTGGAGACCAGTTAACTATTGATCACACAAAGGACACTTATCTATGAGCTCACATTGCACATGTTTTGCACTCTTCGGCACTAGCAGGTGTTAGCAGCATTCACATGCCTGGAATGGGTAATCCTGCTTTCAACACGAACACGATTGGTTATTCATCTGCACAAAGGTCATCTGCACTACTTAATCACAGCTTATTATGTGGAAGTGATTGCTTCTAACTCAGATAAAGCACATTTTTCAATTTGAGAAGTAATTTTGTTCCTCAGTTGGGCAACTCTATGTCTATTAGAAGAAAATAACTGACGTGTTTGAAATACCTTATGAGTTTTTTTTGGGAGCTGTTGCCGTTGTATTTCATTCTATCTCGTCTGATTATTTGTTTGTTTGTTTCCTGTAATAGTCGTGGGAATGCTGATGGGAACGCCGTGAATGACAGTCTATTTGCAAATCTGGTTAGTGTGATAAAGTACTGCATATATCTGTTTGCTGCATAACCTTAAATTTTTTTCCACTATTATGTGCTTCAAATGGGTATCTTTCAGTGTTAAAAACAAAGTTCTTTTGATTTAAATATGTCTCAACTATTTGTTGGGCCTTTAATTGAATTCTAAAGCATTACTTGCCTCTCTCTCTCCCTCTTTTTAGTTGGTTTGGAGAAAGCTTCTTCAATGTGAGATTGCATTTCTCTTTTTGTTTTAATAAATATCTGAGACATGCGAACTCTGCCTCACTCTTTTTGTATTTATAGTGATCTGAGGTAATAATGTAGAGAATATAATGATTTCCCTCGTACAACTATTAATTGAGTCATATTCCATTATGCTTCCTTTTTCCACTATTAGACATGTTTAGTCTTCTAATTTTGTTACTATATTCACATAATCTCACCTAAGTTGTTTGCACTAATCTTATCCTCTTCTTGACTACTAAGTGTTGTCTTGGGGTGGGATGTGATCAGAGTAGGACTATGATCTGATGTGAGAAGGAAGTAGGTAAGCTAAAGTGTAGGCAAAGTTTCTATTTCCAGGATTTGACAGTCCCCAAAGGGACTTGGTGCCGCTTGAGCTAAGCTCTTGGGTGGAAACTACTTCTCTTTTATTTCAACTTTGCTTAACCTTCTTTTTTCATACTGTATTCAAACTTGTGTGGTTTAACTGTGTAATGTTTTTATACTTCAGGTCGTTTACTTAATTGATTAGGCTCTTAAAACATTGTTATGCCTTACCTGATACCATGTTACTTTTCTGAAGGATACCTGATAGTTATCTTTTCTTCAAGCTATACCTTATTCCTCAACACACATCTATCGATTTGTTTGCATTAATAAAATGTGGGGTTGGATCATTTTAATGCGGTGCTTATGTCACTATGTTTCTCATATTTGAAACGTTGCGTCTAATCATGTCTTTTTTTTCTCAAATCCTATGCATTTGGGACTATATTCAATTTTAAAACTCTTGTATTTTTCACTTCAGTAACTGTTTGGTTTCTTATCTTATGTTGACAGCCAAAGTGTTCAACTCCTTACATTCCACAAAATCCGATCCCGTGTGCAACTTTATTTGTAGCTAATCTGGGACCATCTTGTAATGACCAAGAGCTAGTGCATGTGTTTTCAAGGTCAGTCTACATGTATGTTTGAATTATTCTCGTATTTGTAATGTCTGTAGAAATTTAATTTAATCTTGTTTTTACATTTATCTTCTATCAGATACCCTGGATTTTTAAAACTGAAGGTGCAGAGCACATATGGGGCTCCAGTTGCATTTGTTGATTTCCAGGTTTCTTTTTTTGTTTGCGCTACATATTCAACAATTAAATAAATGGGAGTATTTTATCACTCAGCGTGTTCCTTCCTGTTTCAACTTTCTATTATGAATGGATTCTGATAAGAACCAAGCCAATAACAACAGAAAACAGAACTCAAAATTGATACTTAAACGAAAACAGTGGCTTATATTATTGGTATTAATCTTAGAAGTACAAGCAAATCAACAGGACAAGTGTAATATTAATGGCAAGAAATTACAAGTGAAACTGGAAAAGAAAATGATAGTGTAGAGCAATTAGAGAGGCTCTACTCTCTCCCAAATCCCATGACCCAATTCAGATTCTAGATACCCTCTCACTTCACATTCTCATCTTATAATCAGCCTAACATCCAAGAATATTCTATTCTCCATCCAAATGTTAGTTATGTCACCTCATTGGTAGAACATAATCCCCTACTACCCGCCTTACATACATCTCTAACATGAGTATATTCTTATCAGGTTCCGAGTCTTCTCTCTCTCTGTTCCTTTATGAAAATAAACAAAATGCATGCAATGATGGTAACATCTAACATGAGAACTGTTGCCAAAGTCATGTTTAAAAATGCCTAAAACTAGCTTATGGCCTGTTGCCAAGATTTACATGATTTTATTTGGGGACTTATTCTGACCAGTCACAAAATATATATATATCTTGTAAAGCTAGAATGCAATGATTTGTCATCTTTCTCTACTTGAAGTTGAGTGTTCTGCAAGAGAGTAAGTAATTTCTGGTATTGATTTTGTGATAAAGAAACACCAAGATCAATTTCATCATTGGATCCATTGTTTTCATTAGGAAATTCACTATCTCGTTGAACAAGATTGGCAGCTCCTCTTGCTTTCATACCAACTTTGTATCCCGGAGGAAAACCATGAAGTTGATAACAAGTTTCAAGGGTGTGGTTATTTCGGCCATAATGAGTACAAATTTTGGATCCACGTCCTTGACTACGAAAATTAGAATACTGTTTTCTTTTATCTGCAAAATTCTTCTTAGCATTATTTGGCATGTTAGGAAGAACACGAGATAACAAAGATAATTCACCGTGTGAGCTAGGTTGGAATTGTCTCTCTTGCTGAGCTACTAAAGAGAATGCTCGACTGATGTGAGGCAGAGGGTCCAGCATCATGATCTGAGACCTGACATGAGAATACTGTTCATTCAGTCCCTTCAAGAACTTCACTGTTTGATCTTGATCTCTATGTCTCCTTATCTGTTCAAGAAGACCACAATTACAACGGAGATTACAGTGACATATAGGTAATGGACGAAGGTTTTCAAATTCATCCCATAGAGTTTTTAACTCGGTAAAGTAATCAGTAATATTCATTTCGCCTTGTTGAAGCTTGTTAATATCTTCCTGAATATCAAAAAGCCTGAAAATATCAGATTGGCTGAAACGATTTTTCAAATCAATCCAAACATCTGATGCAAGATCCATCCAAAGAATGGATTTCTCGATTGATTTATTGATGGTTCTGTGAATCCATGCAAGAACCATGGTATTGTAGCATTGTCATGCCGCAAACAGAGTATCATCATTAGTTGGTTGAACAATGGTGCCGTCAATGAATCCAAGCTTGTTCTTGGATAATAATGCCATGCTCATTGCTCTTGCCCAGGTATGGTAGTTCCTTCCATCGAGTGAAGGTGTGACGAGAATGATTGACGGAGTCTCATTTGGATGTAAAAATAAAGGGTGACCAGGATTGGTCAAGTATTCTGGAATGGGATTGGCCATTGTTGATGCAAGAAAAGAAAACAATTGGCAAGAAAGAGAATTGCAGCGGAAGAATGGATATCAGAGGCTAAAGCTCTGATACCATATTGTATTTCCCTTCATTCCATGTAATGATGTAAAACCTTGTGATACATGTCATATTTCTAAACAAAGAAAGTTACCATTTTCTATCGGTACCAGTAAAAGTGATAGAATTTTCCATATTTTGCATGGGGATATATGGGGTCCGTATAATGACCTTATGTATATGGACCATACTTGTGAATAGCCTCGTTTTAGCGCGCTATAGTAGAGTTGCGTTGCGGTGCAGCGGTCGGCCTCCACAGACCATGCCGCGACTGTCAGGCGAAGTGTAGCGGATGTAGCAGCCGCTATTGCGGCTGAATCGTGGCACTATTGCGCCGCTACAATAGTTTCTGCAAAAGTGTTCTCGTCGTAGAAGGAAAAGATTTACAACTTAGATACAAGTGAAAGTGAAGATGAAGATTTGGATGTTCATGATTTCAATTATGATTAGTTCCTTAAGTTTTTTATTTTGACATTTAACTTAAGTGGCAATTTGAATTTTGACTAATTTTGCCACTTTATTTTGTTGTGTTACATTATTTGAGACTTTAATTCCTTCAATTTGCTTATGATTTGAATTTTAATGTTTGAAATCATTTATGTTTGAGTTTAAGATCCTTCAAATTTGTTTTTTATATCACATTTTCATATTTTAAGTTTTATATTTGTGGAGTACAATTTAGTGTATCACTTAGGTACACTTTCAACAATAGCGTTGTAGCGCTACCCGCTATAGCGCTATAGCAGTTTGGAGGGTTAGCCGCTACGCGCCGCTATCCGAGATTAATAAGTATGATATGGACATAGGTTCTTTCTAAACACTTTTAGATGATTTTTCACGTTACGTGTGGATTGTTTTACTAAAGACAAAGTCAAAAGTCAGAACTAAGCTACAGAATTTTATTGCCTATATAGAGACTCAGTTTGATACTAAACTAAAGGTGCTACGTAGTGATAATGGAAGTGAATTTAATATGCCAGATTCTGTCAACAGAGGGGCATTATTCATCAACGTAGTTATGTTGAAACACCTGAGCAAAATGGGAGAGTTGAACGAAAGCATGAACATGTTTTAAATGTCTCACGGGCTCTATATTTCCAATCACATTTACCTCCTAAGTTTTGGAGTTTTGCTGTCAAACATGTTGCACACTTGATCAACCGTCTTTCAACTCCATTGTTAAACAATGAGTCTCCTTATTCAATGCTTTATAATCAGCCTTCCGTCATCAGTCACCTAAGGGTCTTTGGCTGTTTGACTTATGTCAGTGCTCTTGTTGCACAATGGAGTAAATTCTCTCCTAGAGCGAGAAAATGCACCTTCATTGGATATCAAGAAGGTATGAAAGGCTATGTTATCTATGATATGTCATCACATAATATCTTTGTCTCACGAAATGCAATATTTTATGAAGAACATTTTCCTTTTAAGCATAAAGCTATTGTTTCTGATTCTTCTTCTGATAAAGCATTGCTTGAGTTTCCCATTTATGATATCCCGAAGCAAGATGCACCTGCCAATTTATTTCAGACATGTAATCCCATTCAGCCACATGAAGAAGCACTTATTCATGATTTACCTCAACCTTTAAGGAGATCCACACGCAACAGAAGTCAACCTCACTATCTACAAGATTTCCACTGCAATTTCTCCTCTGTTTCAGCCACAAAATCTTCTACTAAATTTCCATTTCCATTATCAGAGGTATTATCATATGCTGCATGTTCTTCTAAATTTACTCAATTTGTTGCAATTCCATGACTCAAACTGAGCCACGAACTTATCACCAAGTTGCTAAGCATGAATGTTGGAGAAATGCAATGGAAAATGAGATTAATGCACTGGAACACAACAGAACTTGGACACTGGTTGATCGTCCATCTGATAAGCATATTATAGGGTGCAAATGGGTATACAAAATTAAGCTCAAGGCTGATGGGAGTGTTGAGAGGTACAAGGCACGTTTAGTTGCCAAAGGATATACTCAAATTGAAGGTGTTGATTACATGGATACTTTTTCACCGGTGGCTAAAATGACCACAGTGCATATTCTACTTAGTATTGCTGCTTCAAAAGGATGGCACCTCATGCAATTGGATGTGAACAATGCATTTCTACATGGAGACCTTCGTGAAGAGGTCTAGGTCTACATGGATCTTCCTGATGGATTTCCTAAAACATTTCCTCCTAAAGTATGCAAACTTCAGAAATCACTCTATGGGCTTAAGCAAGCAAGCCGTCAGTGGAACTTGAAGTTGTCATGTACTTTGATTGATTTGGGATATAAGCAATCTGTCGCTGACCATTCTCTCTTCATTAAAAGCACCAACTCATCATTCACAGCTTTGTTAGTTTATGTGGATGACATCGTTCTTTCTGGAAACGATCTAGATGAAATTAATCATGTAATGACATCTCTGGATTCCAAGTTCAAAATAAAAGATTTGGGTAAGCTTTGATTCTTTCGTGGTTTGGAGGTTGCTCGATCTGCTTAGGGAATAATGTTGAATCAAAGGAAATATGCTCTTGAATTGCTATCTGATAGTGGGTTAATAAGTTGTAAGCCAGCTACCACTCCAATGGAGCCCTCTCAAAAACTTCAAAAAACTGATAATTCTTCAGATCTTCTTCCAGATGCAGCAGAATATCGTAGGTTGGTTGGTCGCTTGTTATATCTCACGACAACCAGACCTGACTTATCTTTTGCAGTACACCAACTCAGTCAATTCATTTCATGACCTTCTAATTTGCATATGGCAGCTGCATATTGTGTCTTGAGATATATAAAATCATCTCCAGCACAAGGACTTTTCTTACCATCTGACAATACATTACAATTATCAGGATTCACAGATAGCGATTGGGCATGTTGTCCGGACCCAAGGCGTTCAGTTTCAGGTTTATGTGTTTTTCTGGGAACTTCTTTAGTATCCTCAGCAGAAGCTGAATATCGAGCTCTTGCTTCCATGTCTTGCGAAATACAATGGCTGAGATTTTTGTTGCAAGATTTTCACATTTCTGTATCCAAGCCTGCATCCATTTTTTGTGATAATGTATCAACTATATACTTAGCTAAGAATCCTGCTTTCCATGAACGATCCAATCCTATAGAGATTGATTGTCACATAACCTGAGAACGCATCAATGATGGTACTATACATCTGCTTCCTGTTCAATCTTCATCTCAGCTAGCAGATATCTTCACAAAACCCCTCCATTCTTGTCAATTTCATCTTCTTATTGGCAAGCTTGGTCTGCGAAATATTCTTAGTCCAGCTTGTGGGGGGATATTGGAGTCACATATCAAAGAAGCAGAAGATACAAAAGGAGCCACGTCATCTCAACCCACATGAAGAAGCACTTTATAGTTACAGTTAAAGTAGTTATTAATTCTGTTAATTAGTTTCTCTTCTGTATCTTTAATGATAGTTTGTATATAAGTCTGAACAGTTATCAGAAATACACAAGATTCATTTTTCTCTTTCTCCTTCAAGAATATGGAGATCATAATTCTTTCTTTCTTCCTGATTACCTGTTTGTAATATGGTATTCCCAGTTTGATTGCCTACTGTATGTGCAGGATGCTGCTAGCTCAACTGCCGCTCTAAACAGTCTGCAAGGCACCATTCTCCACTCCTCATCAGCTGGTGAGGGAATCCGTTTAGAGTATCCTTTGGTCAACTGCGTTATATTTCTCATTGAAGTATTTTATTTATTTTTTTGTGGCCGGTTTTGGAGTTGTGGAATCTCAGTTCTCATCAATGTTTGATATTGCTTAACAAGAGCTTTAGATATGCTAAATCGCGGATGGGTATGCGGAAGAAGCCGAAGTAACTTGCATGCTGGAAAATATATAATAATAAAGGGAAAAAACAATGGGAAAATCATTCCTGACTCTTGAGATTCACTTGCCTTTGGCTGCGCTATTAACTGTTGTTTGCGGATACAACAGAATGGAGGCTGGGTGGAATACTACTCCTGTCGCAAAATCTAGAAAAATTAATTTTCAGTTTTTAAAAATACATAATAGGACTGGAGTTTAATGCTTTTGTATTTCTCCAAGTATATAACAGTTGCACATTGGTATAGTTCTCCTGTATTTCGACTAAAATTTTTGTATGGAAGTTACCTTTTCTTTTTTGGTAGATTTATGAAAAATTGTTATAAAACTAAGAAAAAATAAAGTATGTAATAAAGGGGAAAAAATATAAATAAGAATAAAATATGAACTCTTGAGAAAGTAAGAGAATATCATCAATTCTTATTATTTATTTTTTATAGAATACATGTTTTTATATAAATTAATGAATAGGGAGACTAATTACACATCAATGCAATATTATGCATGATGGTTATAATTTATACAGAAAGTCACAGGTAAGCAAAGGGTTTTGACATAAATCTCCTGAAATTTCAATAGTCATCCACATAAAATTCATGTTTTATAACACTTTCTCATTAAAACTTCGCTAAAATAATCCGTTAGGATAAAAACCTAGCGGAGGAAAAAGAATAAAATATCCGTAGTTAATTTACTTCACCTGATATTAACAATATTATTTTCAAATGACATAAACTAATAATGTATTCAAAGCTGCTGAAGTTTTAGTAGGCAAACAATGATTTCGATTCGACAATGACTTTGTGAACAAATTTGCAGGATATTTATTTTAGCAAATCTGATGGTCATATGTCTTAATATTCCTTTGAAGATTATGTGAAATGAATTTAGGTGAAATGTGCTTAATCCTATCTCCCTTGATGTGTCCTTCCCTTATTTGAGCAATACATATAGCATTATCTTCATATGTTGATATTGGTTTTACCTTGATTATTTAAAGTCCACATGTTTCTTCTGTATCTTGAACCATTAATCCTAACCATACACATTCTCTTTCGACTTCATATAATGCAATCAATTCCGCATGGTTTAAAGATGTTGCCATGTGTATTAAAAAAAAAAAAAAATAGATGTTGCCATGCTTTTGTTGATCACCATGAAATTGTGGTATCAGCATTTGTAAATACATATTCTTTTTATGGTCGCGCCTTTTATGGATTTGATAAATATTCAACATTTACTCACTCAATTAAATCAGATTTTGAATCCATTTGATAAAATAATCTCATATCATGTGTCTCGCGAAGATAATGAAATACATGTTTTTATTCCATTCCAATGTTTTCACATTGAAGTAGGGTCATATCCTATAACACAATTGTAGAAAATGTTATATCAAGTCATGTGTTATTAGCGAGACACATTCAAGCCCCCATTGTATTTAGATATACTACTTTGGAACCAATGACTTATTCATATTTTCTTGAGAACATAGATGATCTTTTTCAATGCTAAGATATCAAATGACCATTTGTGAAGTTAATGGATCATGAGCTTGGTCAATGTTAAAACTTTTTAACATATTCTCTATGGGTTGTATAAGAGTCCTCTGAGTTGTATAAGAGTTATGTTGTAGAAAAAATGATTGTGTAATGTTATAGAAATTCGTTTTGCGTGCATTAGTTTTTTTTTTTTTGCTGGGGGCCCTACAAAATGTTATTTGTGTAGGAAACTTTTTTGTGTCATGTTAAATGATGAATGCAAACCCCATTCTCTATATAAATTCATTGATGAACAAAAATGTCATAAATTCTCGATCTATATATCGAGATAAAGTTTAATTATTCAAAAATCTTTCTTTACAATCTCTCTCGTGCTCTTCAGGAATCTCAAAATAATTTTTAAATTGTAAATACTAATATAAATCTTTTAATAAAAACATATGGATGCATAGAGCAATTGGTAAATTCTTTTTTAATAAGATATTCACTATGATAAGTGTACCATATTATTTTAGTCCATACTAAGACCTTTTTAATTTTATGGAATATAACTCCCAAGGTTTTCATTTATATGCTTAGAGCATTTTTAGTCCTTCTGGGACTTTCAGTTATATATATCGCTATCAAATGATTCATATAATTAAGCAATTACTATACCCATATGTTGCCTTTGGAGTCCTTCAAGGATTTTCATATGTACATAATTACCCTATGATCTATTAAGTATTTTATTACCACATCCATTAGATGTATAACAAGTCCTTCAGAGACTACAATCTAATAAAAAATATAAAATGTATTGCATTCATTATAGGGGAATATGCCTCTTTTATATAGTTGGCCTTTGTAAGACATTATATATTTCACAATTCTCATCTAACATATTTTCCCTTTTTTTGGGTGAGCTATTATCCCTTTTTTTGTTTGACATCTTTAGGTGCCTAAACTACTAGTTTGAATATACTTTATGCTTATATAATGAATCCAACATAACTTGAATTGCTTCAATCTATTTTAATCAATTAACTTGATGTTGACATTTTTCTATAGTTTGAGGTTAATGATTATTATCATTGATATTCTTAAAAGCAATTACATATGCAAAAACATTATCAATAATGATTTTATATCTTCATATTTCTGGTGTTTAGTTAGATCTCATAACTTTCTAGTACATCGACCACTTTTGGGGTTGTTTAGTTAATCCCTATCATCATCGTTGACCTCTTGTGGAATGTCATTTTGAAATTTCTCTCTTTTTGTTAAAGAGTAATATGATTGTACTAATAGACCACACTTCTATTATACTTTAAATTCAATAGTTGTCATAATTGTAGGAAATCCTTTAGGGACAATTAATTATACAATAATATTTGTAATTGGTAGATATGATTTAGTGTTTTTGGGTATTTGCAAAAAAAAAATGACAATTGACATTCAACAAACGTATTTTCTTTAATTTTTAAGTTCACATTGATTTGTATCTATATCTAGAGCTGCCAATTTTGGTGTTTTCGAACAAATTTTTGTGCTTTTTTCTTACCATAATAACAAGAAATTAAAAACAAACAAGAGAGTCAAATCCAACACATATTCTAAGAAGTCTTTGTAGAAGCATCTTAGTTTTTAGAGATGGTGTACTATGACACAACATAACCAAAAGGTGAAAACTTGTGATACACAAATTTTGATAGACAAACTATATCATATTTGGAAGTAGATGTAAATGTTCATCTTATAAGCATAGTCCACAAATAAATTTTAAATAATTAATGAAAAATTCAATGTAACTGTTTTGAGAATAAACACATACATTAAAATTAGGGTTTGTTTTTTCTGATGTTACTTTAGATAACTTTATCTAATGTTCATCAAAATGACGTCATTTTGGGATGAAAATCATGGTATTTTTGTGATTTTAATTTATTTCAGGGTTATAATAGTCTTTATCACTCTAATTTTTTATTTTTTCAATCCCAAAATGACGTCGTTTCGATAAACATTAGATAAAGTTATCTAAAATAACATCGGAAACTTTTTTCCCTTAAAAATATTATTGAATATTAAAACATGTTCTAACATATAAAAATCTAATATTTCTTAGAATTAAAGTATTGAAATCTCGTGTTGTATTCCGTCTCTCGATCAATATCGGTGCAACATAAATTACAATTGTAATAAATAAGTGTAACAAAATATCTGTTATCAATTCTCTATATAAATTCATTGATGAACAAAAATGTCATAAATTCTCAATATATATGGCGAGATAAAGTTTAGTTATTCCAAAATCTTTGTTTACAGTTCATCTGGTGCTCTTCAGGAGTCTCAGAATGATATTTTAATTGTAAATACTAATATAAATCTTTTAATAAAAACATAAGGATGTATAGAGCAATTGGTAAATCCTTTTTTAATAAGATATTCACTATGATAATTGTATCATATTCTTTCATATTATTTTAGTCCATACTAAGATCTTTTTAGGAATATAACTCCCAAGGTTTTCATTTATAGGCTCAAGCATTTTTAGTCCTTTTGGGACTTTCATTTATATAGGTCGCTATCAAATGTTTCATATAATTAAGTAATTACTATACCCATACGTTGCCTTTGGATTCCTTCAAGGATTTTCATATATACATCATTAGTCATTACCCTATGATCTATTAAGTATTTTATCACTATATCCATTAAATGTATAACAAGTCCTTCAGAGACTATCAATCTAATAAAAAATATAAAATGTATTGCATCTATTATAGGGAAATATGTCTCTTTTATGTAGTTGGCCTCTGTGAGACATTATATTTCACGATTTTCATTTTACATATTCTCCCCTTTTTTTTGGGTGAGCTATTCTCCCTTCTTTGTTTGACATCTTGTGTCTGAACTACTAGTTTGAATATACTTTATGCTTGTATAATGAATTCAACATAACTTGTATTGCTTCATTCTATTTTAATCAATCAGCTTGATGTTGACATTTTTCTATAGTTTGAGGGTAATGATTATTATCATTGATATTCTTAAAAGCAATTACATATGCAAAAATATTATCAATGATGATTTTATATCTTCATTTTTCCGGTGTTTAGTGAGATCTCATAACTTTCTAGTACATGGACCACTTTTGGGGTTGTTTAGTTAATCTATATTATCTTTATAAATAAGGGAAAAATGTTTGTCCTTTTAAATGACATAACTTATATCCTTTCACTTTTGCAAAGAGGTGGGATCGACATCTTTATATTTTATTGTCCACTCTCTCTCCTTCTTTATCTATTTCTTTCTCTCACTTAAAATGATATAACTTTATATCATTAAAATGATACACATTTTTCCCTATAAATAATTAATTATCTCTTAAAATAAATTTGTATTATCATATATATCCTAATTTATATTTAATCTCTATATATGAAAATAGACATATTGTCTTAAATTAATAAACAAAAATATCTTAAAAGTCATATCATATATATAATGTCACAAACTAAAATAGAAAGATGAAATGCACATAAATCAAATACATATAAAATGTAAATTTAAATTATTAATCTTTTTTCTTCACCAATCAAATATTCTATCAATCAAGATGTTCAAAACATATATCATTGGATGGCCTAATCTCACACTAACGGGAAAAGATCTTTGGATCAACTAACTTTTGCTTAGTAAATTATTAATTTTTATCGAATTTTTATTATGTAAAATATAATTCAGAAGAAAAGACTTCAACTTTTTCAATATAATTTTATGTCAAGGTCCAAAAGATGTAATATGAGATATTCAATATTACTCTAATTCATGATTTCAATGAGATAATTATTGCCACAATTATCTTTAAAGCATAGTAGATTTCTTCTAAATCTACTATAGGATTGAACGTCACTTATTAGTAATTTTGTTCTTCCATGTAACATAGAACAAGCTCTTCTAGAGCATTGAATCAAGATTGCACTGCTAGAAATCATGATGGTGCTTGTAAAAAATAATTAGCTCTACTAGAGCTTTCAAATGAATTTATATTTTCATATATATATCGAGTAAAAAATATTAATTATTTTTGCTGACCAATCAAATAATATTTCATTAAGATAAAGAAAATAAATATATACAATTGCACCATATTAATAAAAACAATGTCACATGACATGTCTAAATTTATAATTGAAAATATTCGCTTCAGGGGATATAGTTAAACCAATCGATTCAGAATTGGAATATGGCCATTTAAAATATTCATTTCAAGGAATATTCACTTTATGGTTTTTCACTAGCAACTCATTCTTTTCTTAAACCATAAAAATGCATAAACTTGATTTAAATTTTTTTCTCCGAATAATTTTTCTTGATATGGCTACTACTAGAGCATATTCAAGAGATATAAAAGATAGATAGTGTTTCCCCTCAGTTTTCTTCTTTCAAATCATTTGAAAAATCAATTGTGTCTTTTCATTCATGGTCTAAAACACTTGTTCTTCTTTCACCAAAAAAAAAAAAACACTTGTTCTTCAAGAAATATACCACAATTATAAATAATGACCAATGATATCCATTGATTTGTGCAATCCTTCTCGGATTCTTAATATATAGTTTCTTCAATAATTAATCATAAGGGATATAAAAAAAACATTCATATTGTAAATAACTTGAAAAAAATGAAAAAGAAACGAATTATATTAATTGAAGGAGAGAGGATAAGAATGTGTTACTCCCTTTTATATTGATCAAACGCATCCCTTGGTTGATAAAGATTGGTGCTTGAAATGAAACATGCATGGAGGATTTTGCTACACCAGAGTTTGTGTTTGAAATGAAACATGGAAGAACTTGCTATACCAAAGACTCATGCCGCTACACTATTAGAAACTTGATTGTGCTGATAATATGTTATTAAAGTAAGAAAAAATAGTGAAAGTATGAAATAAAGGGGGGAAAATATAAATAAGATCAAAACATGAACTCTTAAGAAAGATAGAGAATATCAAAAATTCTTATTATTCATTTTCATAGAATACATGTCCTTATATAAGACTCAAAGAACGAATGGAGAGACCAATTACATAACTATTGGAAAGAATATTTTTAGGTTATCTTTATTATTTGTGAAGATCTATTTCCTTATTTCACTAAGATTTAGGTTAGGTAGGGTGCTAAACGAACCAGGGGCCTTTGCTTGGCTCGTGAAGGCCCGAACTTACATGTCTAAAATTGGTTGTTGGCACCAGACTTGAACTTATATAAAAGCCCGTTTAGTAAAAAGGCCTCAGGCTCTAATTCAAAAGCTCGGTCTTAGAGCCTCTCAGGCTGACCTAATATATTATTTTATATTTTTTATACTACTTGTAATAGCCTCATCTTTCTCCTCAATCCATTTCACCCCATTTTAGTGGTTGAACAGTTTTTTGAATGATTTTGTTCTATATTATGCTGTTTGGATATACATTGAATTTTTGAATATTTATGGAATTACTAATGTTGTTGATTGTATATTCTGTTTAGATAAATTTTCGTTGTCTTATTTTTTTTAAACAGACTAATAGGCTAAATCAGGCTTTAATTTTTTGTAAATAAGACAGGCCAAAGGCCGATAATTATATTTATAACAAGTAACAAGCTTGGTCAGGCTGACACATTTAAACACGGACTTAGCCTTTTAAGACCAAAGCTCGACTCGGCTCGACCCATTAACACCCTTGAGGTTAGGTATGAGTCAAGTCCATTAGTGTTTCTTTATATATTGGACTCTCCTGAATCAATTCAATATATAGATTTATTTCGATGTTCCTCTCTCTCTTGTGATTTTAAATGGTATCTTGAGCCTAACGAGAGGAATCCTTATCCGTCTTTCCTTAAATTATTTCATTATTTTAATATAGTAGTACAAAGATATTAGCAACCGCGAGGGATTGATTTTTCCAACTTTTCCCTTTCGGTTTTTCTCTCCGCTTCACATAGTTTTGTCTTCTCATTCTTGCCTTCGCCTCTACAAGTGTTGTGCTTTGTCACAGTCGAAGACCCAACCACCGTCCATCCCTCTGTCCGCTTCCGTCACCACCGGCGTCGCTATTGCCATTCGCAACCACCGTGCTAGTGTTCACATATTGTCTCCCTCCTGGTTGAGCGCTATTCCAGTTAGACCTCCATAGATCTGTTCGTGCTTCTTCTCCGTCTTCCTGGATATGTTCGCCGGACCTCCATATCTGTCATGCTGAAAAATATGAGAAAGTCATCTCTGTCCACCTTGTTGCCGTCGATCGTTGCCGCAGCCAAAGGGAATCGTCGTGGTTGAGTTGCGCAAGTGAGGGGTCCATCGTTGGATTCCCTATGATGTCCACGATTCGACTCGCCTTCATTGACCTGTGTTCATCAAATTTGTTCTTATTTTCCGGCAAAGCTTAGATCTGATCTCTCTATCTCTCTCTCTCTCTCTCCAGCAACCAAGTCAAGTTATTGTTGGGGCCATGTCTCTTTCCTCCGGCCGTATCATCTTTTCTTTTCCGGCTGAATCTTGTTTCTTTTGGCTATTTTTTCTTCTTCTTCGTTGATTTATTGTTTTTATTTTGATTTTTTTATGGCTTGTATTTGGCGAATTTTATTTTATTCCCACATATGTTTGTGGTGTTATTCAAGTTTGATTTGACTTGTATTTGATTTATTTTTGTCATTGTTTGGCTTTATTTTGGTCTTATTTTGACCTATCATTCAGGGGGAGCATTTATCTTTGTTGTTGCCTAGTCCGTTGATTATTTGAGTTACACTGACTCTGTCGGCTTGTATTCCAGTTACAGCATTTATCTCTATTGTTGCCTGGTCCGCGAATTATTCCAATTACACTAGCTCTGTCGGCTTGTATTCCAATGGCAGCATTGTCTTTTTCCCAACCCTTCCTTGGCTGATGTCTTTTTCTTCCTTTGATGATGTCCATTCTAGCACTGTCTCTTTACCAGTTCTTCAAACTGATGGTCATTCCAGTTGATTTGTTGTTGATTTCTCTGATTTATATTCCTTGAAGCTTTATTTTAGTTTTCTTTTTTCCCAAGATGAAGTGTCTCTCCATTTTGATGGAGAGAATTCTAGATATAGATAATATTTTGTTTTAGTTTATTATGTTTGTTATTTTTCTTTAGGGTGAATAGATAGAGTTATTACAACCCCGACTCGTTTATTTTGATGCTATGTTTTTTAATTTTTCTTGTTCAAGCTCGTTGCTTGCGATCAATACGCTCCAGCTTGAGGGTGAGTATTGGAAGAATATCTTTAGGATATCTTTATTATTTGTAAAGATCTATTCCCTTATTTCATTAGGATTTAAGTTATGTATGAGCTAAATCCATTAGTGTTTCTTTATATATTATATTCTCCTGAATCAATTCAATATACATATTTATTTCAATGTTGATCTGTCTCTTGTAATTTTACAATAACAATGCAACATTATGCATGGATGTTACAATTCATACCAAATATCACAAGCAAACAAATGTTATAATATAAATCTCCTAAAATTCCAATAGTCATCCACATGTAAAATTATGTTTTATAACAAAATTCAATTTCTTGTATATTTTATCTTCTAAACATTTTGCTAATGTAATTTATATGTTCATGGGGATTGATTTTCTCATTTTACATGAGAATACTTTCTCATGTTACACACACAAACATGAGTGAGGTCCACAAAAAGTAGGGATGAGCATGGGTCGACCCGAACCGGTTTTTTTGAAGAACCAAACCGAACCGGTTTAAACCGGTTCGGTTCTCTGAACCGGTTTTTTATAAAAAATGAAACTGGTTCGGTTCGGGTTAAAACCGGTTCGGAACCGGTTCGACCCGAACCGTTTATGAACCGGTTTCAAACTGGTTTCGAACTAGAACCACTTCCGAACCGGTTCCGAACCACTTCCGAACCGGTTCCGAACCACTTTCGAACCGGTTTCGAACCGGTTTTAAGGAAGAAATTTTTTTTCTTTTTTCCAACTTTTTGCATTGTGCCAAAAACCATGTTACAGGATTCAAATGGTTAGTAAAAATTAACATTTTTTTATTTTTTATTATATAAATTAAAATAATTTCATACACCTAATAATAAAATTATTAAGAACGGTAGCGAACATTACATAATCTCCATCACAGAGTTAAATAATCGTTATGCTTATACACCAAAAAAAAATAAAAATATAACATATAAATGGAATATTCTTCATTTTGAATCAAACAAGCATGAATAATTCACTTTAATTTAAAATAATAATCCATTTAGTATAGTTTGTTTCTCCCTCAAAGAAAAATCACAAAAAAATCATACAACAGGTAAACAAAAGATTTGATAGCAGCGTTTGAAATCGAATTAATGATGGAGAACAGAGAAGAAACATTTTAAAGAAAGCAAAGGTACCTGCATCTGCTTCTCCATGGGTGATAAAATCAACTCGCTTAACTCGTTGTGAAAGGTGGGTCGACTCGTCTGAGTTTCTTCTCTTACTACTCTGAAATTGTTCTTCTTCATGTGCAATGGAAGAATGGAATGACGAGAAATGAAGAATGTATATTAGGAGATGAAAGAAGAGATTAAAAGGGCGGTGTTAGGGAACAAAAAGGAACAAAAAGGAGAATATAAAAAATTAGGGTTCTACTTTTGGGAATTTCATCGAGACTGAGAAATAAAAATGTGGTTCAGGTTTTAACCGGTTATAGATACATTTAAAATTGGTTTATAACTGGTTTATTTTAAAATATTAAAAATGGTTATGGTTTATTATTTGGTTTGAAAAAACCGGTTTTTTTTATTCAAATCGGGTCGTTCTATAAAGAGTTATGGTGCACCGGTTATTTTGAACAATCCTAACAAAAAGTGAGAAAATAAAAAAGTCAAAATGAATTTCACCTTTTAATTGTGAGAGTAATATGAGAAATTTTTTTCATATAAGATGAGAAAACTATTTCTCTATCTTTATAGTAGTTATTTGACATTTTGACTCATTGCCGGGTGTTCTTATTATTCAGTAATTAATTTCAGTGTCGACTTTCTTTACCTTCCCCCTGATTGGTCAACGGGCAGAATATCAATTCTATTGAAATTTTGAGCAAATCGATTATTTCTACTTTCATTGAGGTTGACACGAAAGTGTATGCAAAAAGATTTTATTCCAATATTTTGTAACTTTTGTCTGTTACTATCTTTCTTCCCCCCAATAAAGAGCGGCATTTATGGCAATTATGATTTTGATCTTTCTCTTTTTGTTTTCTTTTCAGATAATTAATTTGGTCAGTTGATAATTTAGTGAATGCTTTCTTTTATAATTACTTTAGTCACATTAAAGGAACTCGGTGCTGTGATATAAAATGTTTGAATATTTTATTTTAAAAGTTTTTGCTACTTATTTAAGCTTCTTATCATGAGTGTAGCTCACTTGATAAGTTAACTAGGAAGAGAATCTGAGTTCAATTCTCATCAAATATATCATAAGAGAAAAAGGAGGAACTTTTTACTATACCTCAACTCAGAATTAGTCGCACAACCATCTCAGGAGTTAAAACTTGTGGGCATATAACTCTTCATCAAAGAAATATTTAGGGTCACTATATAAAAAAAATTTACGAAAATGAAAATGATATATTTTATGTTTTATTATACCATATTTGATATATTTCTTCAAAAACCAAACTTAGAGCCTGTTTGGATCCTATATTTTTTAAGTTATGAGTTACTTATAAACTAAAGCTAAAAAAGAAACTTAAAAAAAAATAGTTAAAAGCTGTTTGATAATTACATAAAAAAATTAGATTAAAAGCACATATTTCAAGAAAATTCTCTCATCTCTATAGCTCTTCATTTTAAAAAACACAATTCAAGAAAAGCTGATAAGAGTTTAAAAAAAACTCCTCTTAGGAGCTTTTAATTTTTAGCTTTTTTCTTCATTATAAAAAAAGAGCTTTTCATTATAAGAGTTTTTCTCAAAATCTGTTTGACCTTCTGCTTATAAGTAGTTTCTCACTCAAAAAAGAAAGGATCCAAACAAGCACTTAATTATCAAGTTTAATGTATATTTGACCATGTTAACATTCAACAATCACGTGAGAAGGGTGTGTGTAGTACTGCAGTGAGTTGCAGCCTATGTTACAGTGACACTTCAAAAAATTTAAAGTGTCATGTCCGACACTCCCTGATATCCCGACATTCTGTGACTGATTCACACAGATATCCATAATATTTAAAATTTTATTACATATTATGAAAAAATTGATCGATGTCTTACTAAACTGATATAATATAAATTAAAAATGAATATTGAATAAATCTCACTGAAGTGTATAAGAAATTCTTAATTTGAAAATATAATAGTAAATATTTACATCTTATGTTTCTTTGCAAAATTAATGGGTAAGTCTAGTTTTATTTTTTTGTTAAATTATTAAATATTACATATAATATATACTACATAAATTAAAAATATTATTAAATATTAAAACATGTCCTAACATATAAAAAACTAATATTTTATAGAATTAAGGTATTGAAATATCGTGTTATATTCCGTATCTCGATCGGTGCAACATAAATTACAGTAGTAAAAGGCTACTGAACTTGGTGCAAAATATAGAATTGAAAATTTGAGTAGAGCAACGCTTGAAAATGACAATATGTACCATTAGCTCATGAAATTTGGAATAAATTTTTGGTATATCATATGTATCCAATTAGATACATTTTTTTTCAAAAAAAGAAACTTTTTTAATATGATGGGAATTGTATTTTTAAAAAATAATGATTTTTTTTTCAAATATAGAAAAAAGATGTATTGAGTTGAATACATTTAATACACCGAAGAATTGTCCAGAAATCTGTGAAGCTCCAAGGAACAGGAAGTGGCACAGCATATTCAATACACCGAAGGAATGCTTTTCATCTCTTTCCACTACTTACACATGCCCAATACACATTGCCCAATAAATTGTTTATCGGTTGAATCTCTATAACTTCACCCCTATTAATATAAAACCCATTAATATTTGGTTACCATGTTCTGTAGTTTTGCTCTGTTACACTTAGTTTTCCCTTTTCTTCTATTGTTTGTGTTTTTTTCTTACCATGTCCATGCATCATTATGTGCCTAGTCTAGGAAGAAACGGCGGAAAAGGTGGAATAGAAATCAATCGTATTGTAACTTCTCTTCTGTTGATCATGCAACAAATGTTAACCATGCAAAATCAGAAAATAATCAACGGTATTACATTTTCTCTTTAGTTGAAATAGTAAGAAATATTTGTTCACTGTGGCAATCAAAAAAGGCTGCGTTAAAAAATCGTTTCCTTACTTTACGGCTTTCAAGGAAAGCCAAACCAAACTTTCCTCGCCAGAGACATCAAAGTATCTAGATTTCATTTCTCAAAAATAATTTTAAGCTTGATAAAATTATTTTGATTAAAATCATAGTAAATATTTAAGCATGTATAAATTTGTTATGATTTTGTTTAAATTTAATTTTTTTATAGACAATTATATTTCTTCATTTTTTTAACAGTGATATTCGTTATAAGTATCAAATTAACTTTTAATATACTAAAGGGTGTGTTAGTGCAAGTGAAAGTGACTCAAGTTCTTTAACCATCTAATCCGATTCTGGCAACGATGTGCATAATAAAAGATGAGTTTATCATCTATCATTTAACATAATCAGAAAAACTTTCCTACACTTATAACATTTTGTGGGGCCTGCAGCAAAAAAAATAAAAAATAATTCCGGCACGCAAAGCGAATTTCTATAACATTACACAATCATTTTTTCCTACAACATAAATGTTATAAAACCCATAAAAGATATTGTTCAGAGATATTTGCACCTTCTTCATTGACCATATTTTAAGTGATTAATTTCGCAACTATTGAATGAAAAATAATTTTAAAAAATCGCAAATTCCTTTGTAATAGTTTAATAAATAATAGAGAAGGTTATATTTATAAATTTTTTATTTATAAACTCTTATAAATTACAGAATATCCGACTGGTCATATTTTAATTAAGAATATATGACCCGCCAGACTTAGTGTAATTTATAAAAAAAAATTATAAATGAATTATTTTCCATAAATAATTGTGAATACATTTTTAAAATAATTAGAATAAAAGTCAACCACAGCAACGTTCATTTATTAACTTCACCCAAACCATGTATCCAGAAAAAGAAAAAAAAAATCACCCAGCCAATTCTCACCAACATTTGACTTTTCCTTCGATCGGGGAAAAACTGCATTAACCTCCCCTAGGGCCTAGGGCCCTATATTTGTGTCCTACAGAGAAGCAAATTTCACACATTTACACTAGTAGGGGAATATCTATTTCCTTATAAAAAAGAAAAAAGATTATAGGATATGAGTGAAAAAATTTATAAAAATAAAATTATTATAATAAAATTATTTTTTATTATATTTGATAAATGATGTATTTTCAGTGTTTCTGTAGCACCGTGAATATTTTCCACGACTCAGCAATACTGATAAGTGTGATAACTTGCTCATCATCTTCTCCTGTGTCTGTGTGGAATCAATTCCAACATTTTTCGACACATCCACAATTTATTCCGACTTCTGGGTCTTGTCGCTAACCAATGCCTCTAGTTCCAGTGATCTCGTAGGTGCGTGCATCATCGTCTGCTTTTCTTGTGAGAGATCGAAAAAGTCAAAACTTGCCTCTATTTACTGTAACTTGAGAGGTAGGTTTTTTTTTTGTTTTTTTTTTTGGTATAATTTATAGGTCCACCTTCTCGGTCATCACATCTTCTGGCTCATAAAATTTTTCAAAAATTTACTTGAGTTGAGATTTAAATCCCTGACCTAAATAAATTATTTGGAACTCAATTGCCACCTGAGCTATAATTCGAACTTGGCTTTTTTCTTTTTTTGTAATTGCAAAAATTTATGGATAAAATATAAAATTGTTATCCCTTATAAACTACCCTCTCGAGCATTTATATGGCCACGTCACGAAATGTCTCCATCTAAATTAACCAGAGGTATTTTCGTGAAATATATATGATTTGGGAAAGATGTTTATCATTTTAAATGGCACAACTTATATTCTTTCATTCTCACAAAAAGGTAGAATCCAGACCTTTATTATTTTTGCCAATTCTTCCTCCTCCTTTATCTATCTCTTTCTCTCTCTTAAAATGACACACACTTTGCCCATATGATTTTGATGAGTATTGTACTATTGTCTTGAATAAAACATTCTCCTAATCTTCAGTGAGATACTAATATATGATTAAAAACGTACTAAAAAGTATATTTATATTTAAAAACATGTTAATGCTAATATAATACTAAAACTTGTTCAAAACCAAATTAATATACTATTAATACATCTAACTATTTTTCGATTATTTTATTTATACACTATATATTATAAATCTTTATTTATAGGAATTAATGTTTGTCCTTTTAAAGATATAAAGTTGTGACATTTTAAATTAAAGAAAGATATAGTCACAGGGGAGAGGTGAGATTTTTTTTTAATTTAAATTTTAAATAAAAAATATTAATTTTAATTAATATAATCATCCTTTAAAAAGATAAATATTTTTCTTTATTTATATTTATGTGATATATACGTATATGCGAAAACTTTGGTTCAACACTCATTCACCCTCTGGATTTAAGAACATTTTTATGTACTGTTTCTTTCCAGTCTAACTATCCTTATCTCGTTACTCATATACCCATTAAATCATTGGTACTATAAAACTATGTTTCCAATTCTCAATAATGTCGCATTGGGTACACTATATATACATCGCTTAAAAGCTTTATAACCGAAATCACAAAGTTACATGCTTGCTTTTGCATTTTTTTTTTCCCTCTCCTCTTTTCCTTCTAGGAGAACAAAACGGTAAAGGAAAGTTAGCCCTTTTCTCTATTATTGTTGGCGATCTTATCTACAACAATCAATGAGGAAAGCATTGTTTCCAAAAAAAAAAATATATATCAATGAGGATAGCATGCATTATTATGTTTGCGACGAAACTATTAATAAAACAAAATCCATAAGGAGATGATATTAACAAGAAGAGAAATATAAACAACAAAACAGCTTGTGGTATTGACTTTCTTTATATTAATTATGGGAAAAAAATTTATGTTGTTTTAAATAACTTTGTTTTCTTGAAATTTTTTGATTGAAAAATAAAAAAAATTAAAATAATAAAGACTATTATAGCCCTTAAATTAAAATTATAAAAATAAAATGATTTCCGCTCCAAAATGACGTCGTTTTGGTGAACATTAGATAACTTTAGAAAAATAAACTCATTATTTATTTATTGATGTTAAATACAGTTTCTTATTTTTATTTATTTCATATTGTAATAACGCTTACATAATCTAATCTATCGACTGTACCCTTCCGCAGTTCCGAATATTATATATTCATCCACCAACAAATCAATCAGTGAGAAATTAAGTTCTTTAATCTTTGAATCATGGATGTAACATATCACAAACAGTTCAAGGAAACGAAACAAAAAACTTTGGAGGAGTATTATTGTAAAATAATAATAAAGTACTTCTTATTCATCCTCCACTTGCCATGATAAATTATTATTTCATTTGAGTTGTGTTCTAACAAATAAATTATTTTTAAATCTCTTTTGTTTTCTTTAGACTAACATATCATATAAGAATTTGAATTTAATTGATATACATGTACAATTATTATAAAGTAAATTTATATTAATATTTATTAATACTTTAGTGTGTCAGTATTTTTTATCTCTAATTTTGTTATAAAAAATTAATTAATGAATGATAATATGTTAAAGTATCAATAAGTATTAATGTAAAAATATTTTACACAGATATTCCGTATTAAATTAGAATTTATTTTCTTAAAAATAACTAAATATTTTAGGGTATTTTCTGTTAAAGGATTAATTACACATATTATTCTTTATTATTTAACTGACCATGTAAATTTTTATATTTTTTTATTCATATTTTTATATTTTTACTTAATAATATATAAGTATATTACTTAAATTAAAAGAAAATATGCATACAACGTGATATTCTTGCTAATTTGTTAGTAATTTGGTAGAATGATGGTTTAGTTTCGGTGGAAATGTAGAATCACAAAGAGTCGCAATATGTTTTTGGCAAATCCGACTGAAGCGACAGATTGACACGTTGCCTTTTAATTTTAAAACAATATAGGAATAAATTTTATCAAAATTTTGTTAATAATTAAATAGAAAACAAATATATAATTAATAAGCAATTATGCCGCCCATTACTATGATCAGCAAGATACCATATTTGATTCTTTACACCGTGGGCGATTGAGAATATGATATTCCGAAAACACCCCTGCCGATGCACATGAAAACAAAAGTTTGAGAAGGACAAAATGGGCCATCCAACCCTATCGTTATTGCGTGGAGGGAAAGTCAATTGCTAACGGTATCTATCCACCGACCACCGACCTACCTCTCTGCCCACTCAGAATTATTAAAATATCAGATAATAATGAAAATGAAACAAAATATTATATATACCAATTAAACTATCATTTTCTCTTCTTCTTTTTTTCTTTTCCTTCTAATTAAATGCCCTTTGAATTCCTTTCATTTCACTAACCCGCAAATGACACCAACCATGAACCAACCCACACCATTAATTAACGCTCACCATCATACACCACATAGCCATTACATCTTATTATTGTGACCCTAACACACATCTAGTTATGGTCTTTTATTAATGAAATATATTTATATAATTACAAAAGTTCGTTAGACAATAAATTCAAATAAATACTTATTCATGATCTAGAAGTATTAAAATATAAGGAGGATATTCTTATTATCAAAAAAAATTATTACCAATTTGTATCATCATTAAATCAGAGATAATGTTAAAAAGTTTTTGAAGACTGAAAAAATATGAATTTATTTGTAGTAAGAATATTCCTCTCTTAAAATATAAGTTATCATTAAATATTCCTTTCATAATTTGAACCTTTTTATAACTTTGGTTTTCGTATGTTATATAATACATATAAATTCACAGATTATAAGAAAATAATTTTAAATGATTGGTATAATTATTTTCAAATTTTTTATGTGCATGGATAAACCTAAACAAAGAAAACATGCTTTGTTGATGAAGAAAAGGAAGCAGACGAGTCCCACAACCACAACCTAGTCCTTAAAGGGACGGTTTAGAATAAGAATTCCAAATATCAAACGACGAAAGGGAAAGGCATTAATTAATAGACGTAACAAAAAATAAATATTTAATATAAAGAAGAAGAAAAAAAAGCGAGGGGGTGATTTTGTCGGTGAATTTTTATGTATTTATTGTTTAAAAGAAAAAAAGAAAAAAAAAAGAGTGATTATCTTGTTGGTAATTGAATTGGGTATAAAATATAAAAAGGGAGGGGTTGAAGGGAAAGAAACCAACGTGGAGGCTCACCCAGATGACAAGCTTGGTGGGCGAGTCCTATGAGGGTCTCTCCAAAATCCATTACCTTACAAACCTTAAGCTACCGTGTCTTTTACTCGTTAGATTTTTTAGTTTTCATGAAGATTCACTCTCTCTCTCTTTGATTTCGATTTGACACTTATTAGTTATTACAACAACAACAACTTCTTCTTAATTGCAACCGAGAAACAAAGAGAAGAGAGAAGATGGAGGGTGAAGAAGGAAGAGGAGGAGGAGGAGTCACAGCCACAGCCACAAGGAAGAGAGGTGTTGGTGTTGTTGATGGTGAGAGAAGGTTCAAAGGAATCAGGATGAGGAAGTGGGGCAAATGGGTCGCTGAAATTAGGGAACCCAATAAGCGTTCCAGGATTTGGCTTGGTTCTTATTCCACTCCCGTTGCGGCGGCGCGTGCTTACGACACCGCCGTTTTCTATCTCAGGGGACCCTCAGCCCGTCTTAACTTCCCCGAGCTTCTGGCTGGAGAAGGAGCCGCCGTCGTTGCCGGATGTGACATGTCGGCGGCTTCTATTAGGAAGAAAGCCACCGAAGTCGGTGCCAGAGTTGATGCCCTCCAGGCCACCCTCGACCACCACCGCCACCACCGTCACCAACCTCATGTGGCGGCGCCTCCTGAGCTACTGTCGGGTGGCGGTGACGGCGGCTCCGGGGATTTTGCGGAACGGGTTGTTGACCTGAATAAGGTTCCCGAACCCGAGAGTTCGGATTGTGAGTGGGATGTGAATTGATGGAGAAAAAAAAATGCTTCTTTCACGTTCCGGTGGTTGCTAACATGCGCCGTGGAGGTTCTGCGATGGCTGAAGCAAAGTGATCTTGTTGATGAGGCCTTTGGTGTGGATTACTGTACTGTATCTGTTCCCTTCTCTCTCTCTCTGTGTCTCTCTATTAGGTAGTATTTATTTTTATTTTTATTTTTCTGATTTTTAGATTCCACGAAAGAAATTTTGGCGTTGTAAAATGTTAAAATGTAAATTAACTAGTCACTAGCCTCTCTTTCTTCGTAGTTCTCTTATCTGTCGAATCGTTAATTTTCTTAGCTTCATCTCTTTTTGGGCTACAAGAAGAGACAGTTGATTAATTTCTCAGCTCCTTTTGATTATGTTTTTTTTATTTTATTTTATTTTTTCATTTATTTTGGATGGAAATTAAGTTAATATTTGGAATGAAAGTAGTGAAGATGGAATGAATGGGTGGAGGGAGGGGACAAGAATGGCCAGCAGTTGTGTGTAAAAGGGTGGAGTGAGGCATGCTAACCACTAAAGTAATAATAACTACTAAAAAGGTGATAAGATCGAGAGTTAGGTATTTTTCTGGTTCAGCACTGTTTTCTGATTATTGACTTGTGAAGGCGAAATTGAATGGACCATTGGCAAGGGAAATTGCTGTGGCCACTCCTCTCTTTCGATAACGGTGGATGATGGGGTCGCTTATATCGGTTTTGTCGTCTCATTTTTTATTTGTCAAATCTCAAAACAACAATTGTATCGAAAAACTATAAAACAAAATATTGAAAATGAGAGAAAGAGATGTCTCCATGTGAAAGCAAAATTACAGCACCTCATATTGATTAACAAATATCTTTACAGAGGTTTTTTGATTTGGCTCTGAGCTGTACCCCATATTCGGTTCGCTAAGTTCTATGAATCCTTTTAAGTTGTGGCAAAAGATTAGTCCATGATTAGCGGAGAATTATAGATTTTTAACCTTTATCTAAGGTTTTTTTAGCTGTGGTCCCGTGGATTACATCGTGCTTGACGTGAGTTTACTATTAATTTATTTATGATATGTTAATCTCCCACAACTAAAGACATATAAGATTCATCGGTGATTGAATCAGCCAAAAGAGAGGGAAAAAATCACAGAAAAGGCAAGGATATTGTAAAAGACAAATGTAGAACATTGAATGAAGGAAGAAGACAACATCCACAGGCTCGTTTTTTTAGGAGTTTGTTTTTTTTTTCTAAACTGAAAGCGCACCAAATAACGTGGAGACTGGAGAATAAAATAATGGGCCAAATGGCAATATATTAACATTAGCAAACGAACAACTCTTTACATGGTTATGAATTGGGCAAATATATCAATACGTTAGCAAACGAAGTCGTACATAATTATGTTAAATAACAGGTCCCAAGCTTTTTATCATGTAAAGAAAAGAAAAAAAAAAATCAAGTCCCAATCTGTTACCGCTAACCGTTCTGTTGAACAGCTACTCATGAATTTTGTTACAATGATAGGCTAAGTAAGACCAGTTCTTCAGCTCAACCAATACCCTATTTAAATGATGATGTAAGTATTACAGTGTAGAGGTAGATTAATGCTGGGAATTCCAACATTTTCAACATCATTATCACCATGGTGGCCGTTTTAAATTTTGATGAGAACATTAAGAATAATAATGGTCCTTCAGAATATTGCCACTTACAACCACTCGTGTAATAGTAAAATAATATAGTAAGATATACATGCCTAAGCCAAAATTTTAATTCTAAGCCAAGCAAACTTCTGTGAACACTTAAATCAAATTACTGTATGAAATCAAGCAACAAATTTTTTGAATGGCCTTCTAAATTCTATCTTGCTTTCTTTTGGCTAGCTCGTTTAATTTGAAGTGCTGCTCCTACAACATTTCCTCTTGTGATAATCCCGACCTTCAGATCAATAATAATCATCCCTTAGAAAACATGAAAATGAAAAAAAATCAAAGATAACAGAATGGAAGAGTCTCTTACCAGCCTACCCTCAGCATCTACAACTGGAAGGCGTCGAAATTTTGTTTCCAGCAATAACCTAAAGATAAGGTCATCTTTTTTGAGTGGCAGAGTAAGAAACAAAGTTGAAAAAAGAAAGGCGCGGGGGTATGTTTTCAAGGGAGAATAAGGAAAAAAGATAGAAGAACCTAGCAGCATCCTCAAGATTGGTGGTCTCCCGAACGACCATAGGGGCAGGGGTCATTAATTCACCAATCAACTTTCCGTTGGTCTTGCTCAGCAGTTTTTGAACCTCATTGAAAGTCTGCAAGACACCATAATATTAGCGAAATTCATCTTTAATAAACTAGAGAATTCTTGAATTAACTAGTGATTTGAAATGCTACAAGTAATGCAAAGCATCCGGTTTAATGCAATCATTACGGCGTATGAAACATGAATACTTAAAAGGAAGGGGCATTGTCCGTGTTGGACATATCAGACACACATTTCAAAACACCCATTTTAATCCTTTTGAGGGACTAATGATTTTTTGAACTTTGCAACTTTATTAGGTGAAGGACCATGATTTCACTAAATGTCTTTTTAAATTTCTTTGGCATGTTTTATTTGTTATCATGTCAACAAAAAGGGTATTTAATCAAAAAAAAAAAAAATTCATGAAGAGTGGGTTGAGATTGTTCCAATAAATGAAGCCAATCGAGGTAAACATGGGGAGAAGTGACATGTAGCAGATCACAACAAGTAGCTCATTCTCAATGCGGGGAGATATTATAAAATTTGGGGCCAGAAACATCAATTATGTTAAATATGTTTATAGCACTCTCAGCTTCAAGTGAGAAACATTGACTTTGAGAAGTCACTATATATATAAAAAAAAAATGTTTTATTAAGCAACATTATTTATGTATGCTAATTTAGCCAAAAAGTAGGCCCTGGGGTTTTTATCTTCAATCACAATTCCCCATGGTGTGGCTTGCTTCATGATTTACAATAAATGTAGCAAGACAGATTTGATCAATATGATCTCTCCAGTATAATTAGGATTAGTAATTATGTCTAAGACTAAGTAGTTACTGCAAACCCGATGACATCAGTTCTGTTGAGAATCACACCCAACACCCACCGGGAGAAAGGAAGGACAATGAGCATATCTTCTAACCCTAATGAACAACCAGGCAGTAACTGAGGTGAAAGAGAGAGCCACACACACAGACATATATGCATTAGTACCCTCATTTCCCTTAAAACAGACACACAAATTACCCCTTTTACTTTAAAAAGGCTGTTTAAATTTAAGTCTCATTCAGATTAAATG
This sequence comes from Gastrolobium villosum, assembly GCA_032173675.1. Lineage (NCBI taxonomy): Eukaryota > Viridiplantae > Streptophyta > Magnoliopsida > Fabales > Fabaceae > Gastrolobium > Gastrolobium villosum. The sequence continues at coordinate 89,960 of JAVKPL010016291.1, read as the reverse complement.
CATTTAGAAAACATGAAAATATACAAACACTTAATCAAACTTCCGTTATTTATTTAATTTACTTTGGAAGGGGGAGGGATTACAATGATAGAGTTGACAACTGCAACATTTCATATAAGAAATTGTTCGTGATGCGGGTATGAATACCAATAATACTTTACATGTAATGATAGTGATATATGGATTTTGCTTTTCCAATCCAAGCCGGCCTAGCTCTCTAAGGTCTAAATACCAAAATATCTGCTCAATAAACTCAACTTGTTTGGTAATCTTAAGTATTTATTAACAACATGAAGTTTTGTTTCCTTATTGTGGATTTGCAACAAAGTCCAAAAAGTATTAGAATATGATAGTAAAGATGAATTAACTATTATAGAAAGAAGGTTTAACAAACCTTCCAAGTACTGTCAACTTCCGGAAACATACTGTTATCTTTTTGCCCTTGACCTGAAACCAGCATTGCACATTTTATTTGAGCTATAGGGCCCCAACTTGCGAATAAAAACATGTTAAAGATGCCAAAAATTTATTTGCAAGTTATCATCACTCTGAAATGTGAATGCTGTTAAGTTTTGAATAAGGTGAAAATCAAGCTTCCGATAAATGAGAAAGGAGCATATTTTTTTTTTAATCAATTTACCTGATATAGAGTCCAGTGCCAACAAGTCATAATCTGAAACAACACCAACCTGCAGAGTATTAAAGAACCTTCAGAAATATTTTCCATGACAATAAGTCCTGCAATATTTTGCTGAGTTAATCGCATGTATGTTTGGTTATATAAATGTAGAACGGAAGGAACTAAACCATAAGCAATTATTAATAAATACAAAGGTTGCAGTAATCAGATTCAATTGTTAGAAGGATATATTGCCTCTAAACTATATTTTCTGAACTGCTTTCTACTTCTTCTTTTAAGGGAGTATAGCTATTAATTTTTGTGTCAAATAAATACAATAAACCACTCCCCAACTAGGGAAGATAGGGGTGAGGACAAGTATCTTGCATATTTGCAAAGAGGCTGTTTTCCGGATTAGTGAAAGAAAAAAATATACAGCAATGTTCATAGAGAATCTTCTGATTCATTATTGAATGATCCTCAAACTGTATTTTAGCGAGAGACACAACCTATAATGAAGTTTTATTTTTTTCAGATTGAAAAAGGTTCTTAAAATGATATTTTCTTTCTCAAATCAGAATTAGCAGGTCTTGGGAATTTTCTATGTCGAAAATCCATAGGCATATAATTAGGTAAGTGTTTTGACGATAATGAGATGGTTAAGAGGGCACTGGATTTCAAATGAGTAAAAGGAGCAAAGTATTTATTGAGGCAGCCTAATGCAAGAGGCTCCCACCATCACGAAGGTTCCACATCAAATGTATGCAACCTTACCCTTGTCAGTGGAGAGGCTATTTCCGTGATTAGAAACTTGACCACCAGATCACAAGGTAGAAACCTTATGGATGCGTCAAGGCTTAGCCTAAAAAAACAGAGTTTAACTTTTCAAAAGGTATAAATCAATTGTTTAATGACGTTCATTAGTCATAACCTTATTTCTTTTGTGATTTGATTAACAAACATTCAAACAGTGTATTTTGAAAACTTTGCGACAAAATGAAGATGGAAAACTACAAGAGAGGTTTTGTAAGAAACTACTAAGAATAACTCACCAGGGTCCAGTTATCATCAACCACAGGAAAACCAGTTATTCTGTGTTCAACAAGAGCTTCCAGAGCTGTTGCACAATAACATGTTAGAAATTCAAATATAAAATCTCCCCTCTCCCCCAGAAAAAAGAAAGTGAGAGAAGAAAAGACTTCTGCCACGAAATGAGACATAAACTAAGTATAAAATATACCTTCGTCCACAGTTGTTGTGGGATTCACCACATGTAAATCCTCTTTCTTTGTCATAAAGTCACCAACAGTGTACACTCCACTTCTTGGCTGCATATAATGTCCAAGTGTGGTCACTATATTAATATATTTCTAAAAAAATTAGACTTATAGTACTCAATCAACTATAAGTTATCGTAGCTGGTGGCAGTGGAAGGAGTTGCGAGTTCAACCATTTTCACACACCCTCCTCTCTCTCTCTCTCTCTCTCTCTCTCTCTCTCGATATATATATATAATATATATATATATATACAATTTCTTTATAATTAAAAGCTCTATGAAACCAATATCACAATGTTTTATTTAAGAAAATGCTCAGCAAGTCAGCTTAAAAATATTTTAAGACCGAATCTAATGTAATATTAATATATTTCAAGCCCTAACCGTATAACAGACACATATACTTTCCTAAGTTATTAACGATAACCAAGATGGTACACGAAATTCATATGTATGGCCATTTGCAAATACAAGAGAGGAACGAGACATAGATAAATACCGGCACACAATTAGCGTTGAGGGTGTTGGCAGCTGGAACCGGTGAGCCACGAAGCCTTGGAAGACGACCGGAGCGGTGGAAGCAGCGGATATCCGCGGCGGCGTGAGGCTTCCGAGGTAGGTGGTGAGTGGCGGAGGGAAGAGCAGGGAGGAGACGAAAAACAACCGATTCCATATTTCAGAGTTTGGTTGAATTCGCTCGGAAAACAATACCAACAACAGTTGAAGGTTTTGGGTTCAGAGTTTCAGACTCTAATCCGCAAATATCGTTGCCCGTACAGAGACAGCGATTTCTTCTTTCTACAGTCAAAATGTCATTTTGTTTTCCTTTTTTTTCTACATTCCAATGCAAGTTATAATTAACTCCATTTTTTCATTTTTCTTTTTGTTAATTTAATTTGTTAAATATCTACGCTCCGGCAAAAAAAAAAAAAAAACCTTAAATATCTCAAAAAACTTTTTTGCTTGCAACTGCCACGAAAAAATAAAAAATGCTAATAAGTAATTATAACTATAATCACGATTTTCGAGTTATTCGTTTTTTTTTTGTAAGCAATTTTTTTTTCCTAATATCGGCACTTTTATTTGTTAAAATGCATTTTTTCTTTAATCTTTTTTTTATTGCAATTTTTTCCTAGTTTTTTATTTTAATTTTTTCTTATCATATGTTCTATTCTAAATAATATAATATAAACCACCAGATGTTTTTAATAATGTAGCAAAAAAATAATAATATAATAGATGTTTTTAATATCTTTATGATTATTTTAATTAAAAACGGATCTTCTAAAAATAGTTTTCAAATAGTTTATTTTAATTAAGATTTTACACAATTACACAGTTTTCGATTTTATTTTATTTTTAACATTTTTAATCTTTAATTTAAAAATAACTCTTTTCTTTTTTTATAACATAAAACTGAGGTAATTTTTTTAGGACGATTCACTGAAAGATTCTCGCAGGAATGGCATAAAGCGTGAAGTTGTCTTGTCGATTATCATAATTCATAGGAATGCATGGTCCAGAAGCAGTATCCAGCTCCTTGCAAAATTGGGCCTTAGGGCCAATGTCTGATTAAGTAGCCCAGAGAATCAGCCCAATTTAACTTGAACCTAGAGGCCCAACGATTACTTCAATTAGCGCTGCCGTGCCAGCATATACTAAAAGGCAAGTCTTATTCTTCATAACAATTTTGACTTTGGTGACCTTGGTTGTTATCACAAGCTTGAGCACATAAACTTTTTTAGCATTCGAAGCAAAGTTTATTTTATTTTTATTTTTTTGGTTTAAAAATCATCTTATGCCCTACATATAACAAAGGAAAAAATATGTGTATATTTTAAATGACGTAAAGTTGTGTTATTTTAAACGAGAGAAAAAAATAAATTATGGGGAAGGGAGTGGACAAAAAAATATATATGAATCACATTTCTTTTTTTATGAAGTGAAATAACACAATTTATATCATTTAAGAAGATAAATACATTTTCCTGTATTAAAATATAAACCAATAACAGCTTGGGCGAAAATTAGAAGAAATAACCATGGGGTAAAACCAAAAATGTCTTTTTCTTAAATAAAACAATTTAAAATATTTAGTTTTATTTTGATACGCTAATTAAAAAAATATATAATATCACTTAATCATGCATTACCATATTATTAAAAAAAGTGTATTTTTGGAAATAGTTGTTGCGAGAGAATATTTTCTAATGAGGCAATTTAAAATATTCTTTTTTGAGATAACATTAGTGTTATATACAGTGAAACAAAAACATGTGACTGTGTACAAAAAAAAAAACATGTGACATACACGTTATGTGTTGCACATCCTATCCACTTTGTTTAGAACACATTTTACACATTAAAACGAATCTCTACCACAATCATTTTTCCTACAACATAACTCTTATAAAACCCAACTTTATATTACACATTACCAAGTCGCTTTTTCTTGTACTTTTTTTTTTTTTTATTCATAGTTTCCTTCTCTTTTAAATATTCAATTCTTTTCCTCTCGCCGTTTTAACTTTTAGGATAATCATCATTTTAGTGTTAAATTTACATTTGTACAAACTTAAATAAAAAGTACACTGTATCAAAAAAAAAAAATAGTACAAAATATTACCTCATATGTGGAAAAATAAAATATCTTTAATTTTCACTATTCACTACTTCCTAGTTTTAACCAATTTCTTGTAATTGGGTAGTCTTTGGTTAGTTTCTACATATTTTGACTAATTTTTCTCTCCAGACTAATAAAAAGTAGGCCATTTAACATAATTAAGATTCAACTGGGAACGATGTGTATACTTATACTTCACATGCTAGTGGTTTTCGATTAATTAAGAAGTTTCTTATTTACTTATATTTTTATTTTATTTTTTAAGTGAAAATAAGGCTAAAATAATAAAAATGTAGTAAAGTAGCAGGTTAAATCATTAATTGAGATTGAAATGTGAAGATGTAAATAATATAAATACAAATATACAATCTATTCCTATGTATACATTCAATAATTTCTCCTCCCCATTGGTGTTTCCGTGTTTTCTATTAAAAGAAAGCTAAGTACGTTGAACATGGGCTTGAAAATTCGAGAGCTTTTCGTTGGGTACGAGGTTCTCTGGCCAACCCATGGGCCAATGAAATGTAGAAGCATTGTATATGAGTTGGCCCACTACGACCAATTGTTGTTTTTCTTCTGATATAGTGTATAAGTAGTTGGACACATATATTTTAATTTTGAATTATTTAGATTTTTGTAAATACATAAGAGGAGAATTTGAGTTATTTAAGGGAGTTATTAGTGACATTTATTAAACAGAAGTTCTATATAAATTGAATTGGTGTTTAATATGCTTATCTTAAAATCATAAAAAGATGAAGAGATAAAGTTGTTTTATTCTTACAGTTAAGGATAAGTTGTACAGAATGGAATCGTTGATTAAGTGATTACAAGGAGAAGAATTTTGGTGGTCCTGGATCACCATTAATTCAGTGGTCCAAACCAATCAGGATGAGACAACTATTGAAGAGAGAGGAGAGAGAAAAAGTAAAATATAAATTTTTGTACAAGTATCATTCATTGAATGGAACGATCACATGGGGTCTGGAGCACTAAATATTTTTCCGATTACAAGGTAAGGATAATTTGTTATACGTGATTAAATTAATACTTAACACACGCACCCACAAATTTAACAACGTGCTTTTTATAAAACAAAAAATTGATTAAGATATTTAATTACTTTTAAAATAATATACTATAATTTAAGGGGAAAGTGTTTATCCTTTTAAATGACACAACTTATATCCTTTCACTCTTCCAATGAAAAACTCAAATTTCACACCTTTATTTTTTTGGTCGATCTCTTCACCTTTATCTTTCTCTTTCTCTCTCTTAAAATGACACAACTTTACATCTTTAAATTGATACACACTTCATCCATAATTTAATATTTACAAGGCGTGGAACGCCGAGCTTAGCGGGAGGAAAAATTGACAACTAAAACGAGGTAGCTTCCACTTCGATGAGTTACTAGGTTATGTTAAAAAATACTTTAGACTTTAGATGTACTTGAAAATCGTTTCATATCTCCGTGACTCCATCCATCAATCACTCCAGTCTCTACGTGTTCCAATGAAAAACTCAAATTAATCTATTCACATGATTCACGTTGTATTTTGGTAATAAAAATCGGGAAAAGTGTTTATTTTTTTAAATGACACAACTTATATTATTTTACCCTCATAAAAAGATGAGATCCACATCTTTATATCTTTTTATCCACTCTCTTTCTTTATCTATCTTTTTCTCTCACTTATAATGATATAATTTTACATCCATTAAAATAATATACAATTCTTTCCATAAAAATCATATCCAAGTGGGACCAAATAAGACAACTACCTGGATTTGATTACAGTACAGATAAGATACTATTTTCGCCGTATGATTACTACAAATAAGTTTTCAGCGAAGATGACCCCACATGATAAGTCGTGGCTGTAGTACTGAGAAAATTTTAATGTACAACCGTTGCATTCAAATAATTATATATTTAATAAAATATATAATTATAATATTGAAATTATTTATTTCCTTCTCCTAAAAAATTATTGATTGAGATGAAAAAAATTATTTTAATATTATAATTATGTATTTTTCGTAATACATAATTATAATAGACCTTCACATTCGGTACATCAGTTGTATTGAAAATGCCCTCATAATAATGACGTGAAATTTGAGGATAAATTCTTAAATATTTTGTTTATGTTTGTTTGTATTCTGATTTATTTATTTTTAATTATTTTAAAAAATAGTTATGAAAATAATTGTATTTTTGATTTCGAAAATTAAAAATTAAAATATAAAACAAAAAATAACTTAGATATCTTCGAAAAATTTGATTCTAAAAAAAAAATTATAATTATCAAAAGTTTTTTTTCATAAAATAGTCTTATCAAACAATTTTTTTTTATTCTGAAAATATTTTTTTTTAAAAAAAATATTTGGACAGGGCCTTTACTTTTAAAAATGCATCACTTTAATTTGTATAGATTATCATTTGTCATAAATTTGTATTATACTTTTTATAGTATAATTAAAGTAATATAAAATAAAATAAAAATATCCTGAGATAACAATATATAAAAATTAATCTTATGTCCAAAGATGAATAGATCCCCTCATATTAAAAAAAAAAAAGAGTATCAAGAAGAGAGGAGGAGGAACACCACAGCGGAGGAGATGAGAATGAACCATCATCGTGGAGCATAGGAGTGGAGGAGGAACCACTGAGGTGAAGATGTCTAGGAGAAGATACAATATTTGATTTTGTTCTTCACTTTCTGGTTTCAGATTTAGGTTAACAATGATTTTCTCATATATTTTTTTCACAAAATGACGTCGTTTCGTGTGATTTTTTTTTAGAAAAAAAATACAGTGGCCCTTTTTGACCTGTGAGTCACGGAGACCCGACCAAATTTCGGGAGTCTAAGGGTCAACATACATATAAAGTCTAATTGCAGACCTCGACTCTCAGGTATAAAGGGTCAGGGTTGACCCAAGTCGACCTGGACATCCGGGCAACACTCTCAAAATATAAATGTGGTTTGACCAGGTGTAATGTGTAAATTCTTGGTTGATTGTATGAATGGTAAAATTCTTTTTCACTAAAAGTACAATGAGATAATTAAGTAACCATAAGTTACATTATTTGTTTAGAGGTAGAATATTTATAGTATTATTTTTTTCTACTATTCATCTACTACCACTCTAATCATCATTGGATTCAGAAGTTGCACATTAGATTCAAAATTAGCTTTTCTTTTATCTTTCTTTAAACAACTTTTTCTCTAATCCAATAATAATTAGAGTGGTAGTGAATTGATAGTAAAAAAAGTGATAATATAAATATCCTACCTCGTTTGATTATTGTAAATTTAGGTTTATACTTATCTTGTCTCTTCACCATATCAGTCCAAAGAGAATTTTATGTTGAGTTTAGATAACAATACTTGTTTATTGTTATTTTTATTTTTTTCATACCGTTTCTAATTACCTTTTTGAAGTGAGTCAATTCTCCCGAACATTTTCACAAGCTCCAACTCTTTAAACCGATTATGATACTAATCCCGAGTCGGACTTAGTCATAGTTAAAGTTCATTGTTTTCACAAAAAAAAAAAGTTCATTGTCCCTCTCCAAATATGTATTTAATGCGAATTGAACCTAAACTCTCTTCTTACCTACTCAACCTGTGTTGTCAACTAAGTTACACACGTTGGGTCATTATCTTTTAACATGTACAAAATCAGATGAATTGTGGAACAAACTCTTTTATTTGATAAAGTAACATTTATCAGTATGATATTTATATATTTTCATGGATGTAAATATCTTTTAAATGTCAAAATCAAAGCATGAATGGTTTGAATTATATCTTTTAATTAACTTTTTTTTTTTTCATTTTCATCTAAAACATGTTTTTCACATCGTTAAATCACAATTTGAACCAATAGACATTTAAATGGTCAAACTAATCCTATTGCCTCTTTTTTTTTCTTTCACCTCCTTCAAGGCTTCAATGATTGTTAAGATTATAATCAAATGGTATAAAGAGAAATTGATAAAATAGGCATGGAAAAATATAAGTATACTATCTTATTCCTAATGTGCAATCCATTTTTTTATTTACCTTAGGCCGAGATTTAAAATGATTTTAGAATAATATGGTAATAAGGATCAAACTTTTGATATCAGGAACCAATTATTCCAAAAACTCAAGTTGTTGATTGAAATTACATGAATAGTTTTTACTATATTTCTTGACAATAATCTAAAATTTTAAAGTAACAAATTGTAAATACCATGTTTCATTTTTCTTGTATGTTTGTCTATATACGTGAGAGAGAGAGAGTTTTAATTTGTTTATTTCAGGAAATTACTCATAATATACAGTAGATTCACAAGAGGTCACTCAAAATTTAAATCAGATTAGATTCAACCAAACTTGTGGTCATGGGTGAACCGGATCCATGTTCTCTGTCATGTATATTGATGGGAGGGTTTGAAAAAGATTTTACAACTTGTCATCACCGTCTTATGAATCATCAAATCTCGAAATATTTCAAGTTGCATCGTAAAAATAACAAAGCCGGACACAAGACATAATGGTTGGGATAGGGAAATGGATATTCCTATATATATGGGAAGTACACACGAAGCCATACCACATATCAATCCTTAATATTCGAATTCTGTTTTGTCAATGAAAGAACAAGCTACCATTCGAACATGTTCGTTTTGCACTTTCTTGTGCAAAACTGGGAAGTTTTTTTAAAGGATATATGCTGCCGCACTTTCGTGTGCATTAATTCCAATACCGCATCAGTGAATTAATCACTTATTATTCCGAGTGCATTAAATATAATATTTATTTTGAGGCAAATACAATTAACTTAGCTATAAATGGATCCTCTCATATTCAACAATTTTTTTTTTATAACAATATTAAACAAAAATTATATGAATCAGTGGTGAGTCACGTTAAAAAAAAAACATATTTATTTTGTGTGCCTTTGTCCGGGCTGATTTTTGAAAATTAGTCACATTTTAAATATGATTAATCGTCATAGCTAATTTTGAAGTTAATTTTAAAAAATTAAAATATAGCTAAATGACCGTAACTAGGTTCGGCAAGGGTTAAATTATTTTGACCCTGGATTGCTATGCTGGCTCTGTCATTAGTTATGATGATGTGAGGAATTATAAATGATAATAAATAAGAAAAAAAGAAAATATATTAAAATAGATAATTATAAGATTATCATCGTTGATTTACTTTTATTTTTACTTTTACTTTTACTTTTACATTATTATAATTTTTTCACATAATCACAACATATATTTTTTTTAACATGATCCATTTCCGCATTGGCTACATCTGCTCTCCTTTTAGGTCTCGTTTCTATTTTAAGGGAAGAGATGGAATCTTTATTCTGTATGCTTGATCCTATATCTGATGGCAGTGAAAGGTATCAGAGAAAAGCAAGAAGGAAGAAAGGAATCTGTATATTGAAGAAGAAGAGAAGAATTACATAATGAGACTATGAAAGCACTAAGGCTATATGTACAGAAAAGATAGATGTAACTAACTAATAACAAACTCAACTAATAACAAACTAATCTAATAAAGTGGGAGTCTGTTATACTGAAGTAACAGACTTAACAGACTTAGCTATTCTTTCATTCCCCCGCGAACTCATCATCGAATGAACTGAGAGGGTGAGTTTGTCCCTGAAAGCCATAAATTGTGAGCTGGAGACAGCCTTGGTTAAACCATCAGCAAGCTGATCTGCAGAAGGTATATGACGCACAATGATAGAACCACTAAGTATCTTCTCTCGAACGAAATGCAAGTCAAGTTCAAAATGTTTAGTGCGTGAGTGAAAGAGAGGATTAGCTGTAAGTAAAACAGCACTGAGATTATCACAATAAATCCGAGGTGCAGTCAGGTGAGACACTTGAAGTTCAGACAGTAAGGATCTTATCCATGTTAGCTCAGACACAGTGGAAGCCAAGCACCTATACTCAGCCTCGGTGCTTGAACGACTTACTACCCCTTGCTTCTTAGAAGACCAAGATACTAAGTTCCCTCCTAAGAAGATGCAGAAACCAGACGTGGAACGCCTGTCATCTATATCAGATCCCCAATCAGAATCACAATAAGCTAGGAGCTGAGGTTTTAAGGAAGGAGCAATGGTCAAGCCCATGTGAGAAGTTCCTTGAAGATATCTTAGAATACGCTTGACAGCTTTCCAGTGAGAATCCAGTGGAGTATGCATGAATTGGCATACTTTGTTAACAGAGAAAGTGATATCTGGACGTGTTATAGTTGCGTATTGAAGAGCACCTACAACAGATCGATAAAGAGAGGGATTATCAAACTCACTTCCACCACGTGCTGAGAGCTTTAAACCAGAAACCATGGGAGTTGGCACTGATTTGCTGGTTGCTAATCCTGCTTTAGTAAGCAGATCAGCAATATATTTGGACTGAGAGAGGTGAAGTGAACCATTGGGTAGAAGCTGCGATTCTATTCCCAGAAAGAAGTGAAGTGGCCCCAAGTCTTTGAGAGCAAAAGCATCATTAAGTGACCGGATGAGTGAGGAGATCACTGTTGAGGAAGAGCCAGTAATCAAAATATCATCCACGTAAATTAACACATAAGTTGTGGAGATGTGAGTAATGGACACAAAGAGAGAGGAGTCACACTTGGTGGCATGAAATCCAAGCTTGATAAGAGTACTGCTCAATTTTTCAAACCAAGCACGGGGTGCTTGTTTGAGTCCATATAAGGCTTTGTCCAACCGGCAAACAAGACTAGGATTGGTGGAGAGAAAACCTTGTGGCTGTGTCATAAAAACTTCCTCCTGTAGAGTTCCATTTAGAAAAGCATTGTTCACATCAATTTGTCTAATGGACCACCCATGAGAAAGAGCTAAGGTGAGAACAATTCGAATAGTCACAGGTTTCACAACCGGACTGAATGTCTCAGCATAATCGAACCCTTCTCTTTGATTGAAGCCCTTTGCAACTAACCTGGCTTTATACTTTTGGATAGAACCATCCGGGTTGTATTTCACACGAAAGACCCATTTGCAGCCAATTGGTTTTCGACCAGAAGGTAATGGCATCAATGTCCATGTTCGATTTTTCATTAAGGCAGCATATTCTTCATTCATGGCTTTGAGCCAATGTGGCTGAGCTAAGGCCTGTTGGACAGAAGCAGGTTCTAAAGATGCAGTGAAGACTCGAGGTTTAAAGATGCCAGCCTTTGATCGAGTAGTCATGGAGTGTTGATTGGTTAAGGGAACCAAAACAGGAGCTACTAAATTGATAGCATCACCAGTTGGAGCAGCAGCAGTAGCAGAATTGGTGTTACCAGTATTGCAAGGAGAGTTAGAAACAGATGGCAAAGTAGACATAGTATGATTAATGGTGTTAGTAGAAAATTCAACATGTGAGTCACTCAATGGAAATGAGGGAGTAATGATAGGTATGGCAGGTATATGATTTTGTGTAGAGGATGAACTTGGAGGATCAGGTGCGTGTGAAATATGTTGATAGGGAAAGATATGCTCATCAAAGATAACATGTGGAGTGAAAACAATTTTACCACTTGGTGTAAGACATTTATAACCTTTGTAAGAATGACTATAACCAAGAAATGTGCTTCGAAGTGATCTGTAATTTAGTTTGTGAGAATTATAGGGTCTAAGATATGGATAACATGCACACCCAAAGGTTCTTAGAAAGCTGTAATCTGGTTCTTTTGCAAATAATAGTTGGTGAGGAGACAAATGACCAAGACTAGGTGAAGGAAGGATGTTAATAATGATGCATGCTGATATAAAGGCATCTTCCCAAAATCTTTGGGGTAAGAAAGAAGCAGCAAGCATGGATAAGCCAATTTCAACAACATGCCTATGCTTTCGCTCAGGAGTACCATTTTGTTGGTGAATATAAGGACAAGATAATCTGTGAATGATGCCATGTGTTTGAAGATAAGGTTTGAGAGAGAGATATTCTTTTGCATTATCGGTTTGTAGAGACTTTATTTTGGAATTGAGTTGAAGTTCAATCATAGTTTTGAATTGGACAAAAAGAGAGTGAACTTGGGATCTGTTTTTCATAGGATACAACCATGTGTACCTGCTATAAGCATCTATAAAACAGATGTAATATCTAGAACCATAGCAGCTATCAACTGGTGCTGGTCCCCAAACATCAGTATACACAAGATCTAAAGGATTGTGATATATGTTGCTAGGAGCAGAAAATGGCAACTGATGCATTTTACCCATACAACAAGGACCACAAACAATCTTATTTTCATTTCGAAATGGGATTTTACAATGGGTAAGAATTGACTTTACAATGGAAAAAGAAGCATGTCCCAATCTAGAGTGCCATAGATCAAGAACAGATTTGCTATTATTTTGAGAAACTGTTTGTGCTTGAAAAGCAGAATGCTTGGAAGTGGAAAGCTTGGGAAGCTTGAACTGTGGAAGTGTTCTTATTCCTTCAAAGGCATACAGACCACCTTTAAGCTTTCCTTGGAGAAGAATCTCCTTGGTAGCCTGTGATTTAACATAGCAACCATTAGCATGAAATTCAAAGAATACATCATGATCCTTAGCAAATTGTGAAACACTCAGGAGATTCTTTGATAATTCGGGTACATGAAGTAAGTTGTTTAAAGGAAAGGATAAAGAATTTGATGATGAATGAAGTAATGAGTAACCAATGTGTTGAATTTTCATACCTGCACTATTACATACTTTGACAGTTTCTTGACCTTTGTAAATCGACTTTGACATCATATTAGATTCATCAGGTGTAAAGTGATTTGTGGCACCTGAGTCAGGGTACCAGGTTGGATCAAAGACTGTGAGAGGATCACTGTCATCCTGATAAGATGATGCAGCAGATGTGAAATTGGACTGAATTCTGGAACTTGATGAATCTCCATGTTCTGACTTGTGTTGCTGCTGAAATGGATTAACATAGTTTTGATTAAATCGATTGTAGCATTCAAAACCTATGTGTCCAAACTTGCCACACACTTGACATTGTGGTTTGCCACCATTATTGCTGCCATATTGCTGATAGCTACTGCCAAATCTAGATCCTCCTCCTGTTCTGCCAAACCTTCCTCTATTGTTAAAGAACCTGCCTCTGTTAGAACTGTACCCTCTACTAGAGCTGTTTCCATAAGACCTTCGAGCATTCAAGTGAGTTATGTTAGCCTGCAACATTCCAAGATCAGTCTTCTTGTGCTTCTCAATTCGTTCTTCTTGAGCCATAAGGAGAGCCTCAATCTCTCCAACTTTGTATGGATCTGTTCTTGAAGTAACAGAAGTGATAAAAGGATCATAGTCTTCACTAAGACCATCAAAAATTGCATCAATGTGTTCTTCTGCAGTGATAGAAGAACCTGTTGCAGCTAAAGAATCCACAATCTTCTTGATTTCCAACAAATATTTAGAAATCGATGCATCTTTCTTTGTGTTTTTCAATTGAATCTTTAATTGCTTCACCTTGGCTCGAGTTTGGGAGGTGAAAAATTCTTGTAGTTTGCTCCAAATCTGGAAAGATGACTCACATCCAACCATTCTTGTATGTAGTGATTCTGACATTGAAGCAAGCAGCCAAGACATCAAGAGTTGATCTTGCTGCTCTGAAGAACTTTCGACTTCATTTGTTATGAATCTCTGTAAATTGAATCCCTTTATTGTTGCTAAAGCTTGTTGCTTCCATGGAAGGAAGTTTCCTTCTTCAAGCTTGAATGAAACAGGATTGGAGAAGGTATACAATGGTGTGGAAGATTGCATTGACTATGTTTGCTGTGCGGAAGCGGTTTCGGTTTCCATGGATCTTGATCACGGCTCTGATACCATGAAAGGTATCAGAGAAAAGCAAGAAAAGCAAGAAGGAAGAAAGGAATCTGTATATTGAAGAAGAAGAGAAGAATTACATAATGAGACTATGAAAGCACTAAGGCTATATGTACAGAAAAGATAGATGTAACTAACTAATAACAAACTAATCTAATAAAGTGGGAGTCTGTTATACTGAAGTAACAGACTTAACAGACTTCGCTATTCTTTCAGGCAGCATGAACATTCAGATTCAACTAATCATTTCAGGGACACTGATCATTTTTGCCGCTCTCAGCAAAAAATATTTACCCAGACTATCACGTTAATAGTAAATTTTATCAGAATGCCACATGGCATATTTCGTTATACTGTGTAGCAAAATATGTGTGCAAATAATTCGCTATACAGTGTAGCAAAATATGTCACGTCAGAACAAAAAATGCCACGTGTCAAACAGGGAGAATTTCGCTACCCAGTGTAGCGGAATTCTTCATGTTTGACACGTGGCATTTTTGGTTCTGTGCATTCTGACGTATCATATTTCGCTATACTGTGTAGCAAATTATTTACACACATAATTTATTACATAGTGTAGCGAAATATGTCACATAATATTTTGACAAAATTTACTATTGTCATTGTCGTAGCAGTCTGATGATTTTTTTTCCATCATTTCTGTGACTTGCGATTTCTTATTAAACAAGTCAAGATGGAATCCCAAAAGTAATTTAAATTCAATTTCTTGCGTTTAATGTCAGTAACTTTTTAAATAAATTTCTTATGCAACTAACAACCAATCACGAATGCTAGTAGCGTTTTATATTATTATTTTTTTATATAAGTGAGAATTGAACACGTAAATTAATATAATTTATCCAAATTTCTCACTATCAGATTAATCCTAATAGCGTTTTATAATTATTTTGGTCTATAATAAGCTATATGATGATTTAGGGATAAGTTATTATATATATATATATATATATATATATATATATATGTATGAATTTTATATATATATATTTGAAATCTTATGTTGTAGAAATAAAAAGTATGTGAGACCCATGTGTTAGAAAAAATTATATGTAGGACCCATGTCAGCACGGAAATCGAGGAGTGTGTAGAAAAATTTGAATTCTCATGTTAAATGAGAATAATAAAACCTTATATATATATATATTGCTTATATTTGCCTACCACACTTCAATATCGTTAGATCAAAATCGCAACTACTTTTATTATTTCTTTGAGATTTTAATTTGATAATATTAAAAAATGATAGATAAAGATAGGTAAAAAAATAAAATCGATAAAATAACCTATTATACGACAATGGTTTTTTTGCTGGAAAGTCAGATTCCTGAAACAATCTTTTCTATAATTAATTCGACTGCAAGAAGATATTCGATTAATTGAACCAATTAACATGCAAATTAGTTAAATTTGTCTCATTTTAAACGTGTCATATAATCAATGGAATTTCTACCTTCAACACGGAGAAACATTAAGCAATTATTGTTCATTTTTGTTTGACACAAAGAAAGTGATTCGTAGGAGCAGGTGATTTGCTTCAACTTTGAAACAGTTATCCCAAACTAGGATATTTCATTATGTGGAAAATAAACAAACATGACATGCGTATCATGCTTGTCGCGCAGGAGTAGCAATCATATATGAACCGGAAGTTGAGGAGGCCCCTATTCCTTTAGACCGGACAGATCAAGGGTGAGGAATCTAAATGAACCATTTTTGTTAATTTGGAGTTGTAATTTGCAGACACCGTCATAGGTGCATGATCCTAGTGCCAAAATAGTCAAAACAAAAGTTAGGTGCGATAATAGATAAATTTTAAATGGAGTAACAGAAGTTAGGTCGAATACATGGTAAGAGGGGTTAAGGATAATAAAGCTAGTGGGCCTGGTGGTGGTACTGCTCGCTGCACATCTCTCAGTTGAGAGAGAAAGAGGTGGGCCTGGGCTTAAATAATTGAGTGGAGAGAGAAATAATAGTGAAAGGCCCACTGCGTTGGTACCGTTTCCACTTGGGGAAAACAACCTCTTCAACCATAGCCTCGTCCCACTTCCGTTCTGGGAATGTTAGCTTTTAAATTTTCTCTCCACTCATTGGGTCACATGAGGTAGAGAGAGAGAGAAAGTGTTTCAAATTATTGGATGAATCAGCAAGTTTCCAATTTTCCGAGGTTGGACATTATGGGAATTTCGTCTCGGGTGCGTTGTGTGACGTGGCCTCTTTCTTTTTCACTTCTTTCAAAAAATATTAAAAAATGAATCTACAATGGGCCTACCTACTACCTCCACACTGAAAAAACGCCATTTTCGGTTTCGCCCCAGCACACACTATGACTATGCACTGCATCCACACTCTTCATTTTTATTAAATATGTCTATTTTGTTGAAATTAAAAAAATAGATCAATACCAAAAAAAATACAAAATAAAAAAATAGACAGGTGGAAGAGATATTTATTGACTAATAAATATTGGACCAATTGCCAAACAATTTAATTAGATTTATATTAATTTTTCTACAAAGAACCTTTGCAATAGTCGTTAAACATATTTTAAATAAAGATAACAAAGTAAATTATTCATGTACCAATTAATTTAATTATCTTTTATGTTTATAAACAATAACAAAATTTATAAGTCAATTGAAAAAACTAATATTGAATTCAAAATTAGATAACTACTTTTTAATCAAATAAAACAAGTTTCGATTTGTAATCAATCCAAATTGCATATTTATTATAGCAAAGTCCTGTCTTTTATTAATTTATTTCCTTATAAAGATAAACATGACCTATATAGTCATTGACACTTCAAATTCTTAATTTTTTTCATATCCCTCTACCAAATTGAATTTAAAAATATTAATTTTTAAAAGTATTTTATAAATTTAAAAAATGCTATAACATGTCTAACATATCCAGTCAAATTAAAATACACTGAATTCATTATGTGGAATTACCACACTTGTCTCGCCTAATTGTAAAACCGATAATTTTTTAATTTAACTAACTGAATCTAATAAAAAAATTCAAAATAAAACATTAATTGAAATTAAAAAAAAAATTAAGCTTTTGAAGTTTTAAACTTACATTAACAAATTTTATCTTTAAAAAAAAAATTAAGAAATGATCAGAATAAAATTCTACCGCATAAAATACTTGATTCCAAAGGTAACACTTTCAGTATTATTTAAGCTGTACAAACAAAACTACTCGAATATTAGTTATAACGAAAATGGATATGCCTAATAAAAAATTTGAAACATTTTAAGTTAATCTTATAATTTCAACTTTCTTTGTGGTTATAATGTCAAAATATCAAATTAGCTCACTGATCTTTATCTTAAATTCTTAATCCTCACCGGCCTCTTAAATATTCTATTATTTATTTTATTTTTTTATTTGTATTATTTTGAATTTGCATGTGCAATGTGATTTTATTGCTGCCTTTTTTATTTTTCTTATTAATAGGAATTCTCTTGTTAACATCCTATAAATTAAATAAAAAAATCTCATATTCATACCAAAATCACGATGATTCAAAAAAATCATTAATAGAAGTCTAAAATAAAATTTCTGCATGTGGTCATCACTTATTCAATTAGGGAAAAGATATTGTAACAATCAAGTTATATTATTACTAATCAATTTCACCATTAGATTGCTTATGTTGATCCAACGGTTATATTTATTTCCATTTTTATATGGTTATGATTCTCCATATTTAAAGTGAGAGCATTAAATATGAAAAATCATAACTATATAAAGGTTAAAATAAATATAACGTATTAAATTTGAAGAATAATGATCATACAAAGATAGAAATAAATATAATCGTTGGATCAACATAAGCGATCTAATAATGAGATTGATTGGTGGTAACATGGTAGTAACATAACTTGGTTGTTACAATATTCTTCCTCATTCAATTAATAGGGAATTTTTTTTGGTGCTCCAGGTCTCATGTGATTCTTTCGTTTAAGAGTTGACACTTGACAAAAAATTATTTTTTATTTCTTCTTTTTCCTCTTTACTCATTAATTTTTTGATTTTAATTGGTTCAAACCACTGAATATATATATATATATATATATATATATATATATGAAATAACCGAAAGTCTTCTCAATTAATAGATAGAAAGAAAATTTTCAAAAAAAATAATCTGTCATTTGATGAAAATAAAGATAAACGGCAACATCTCGAAAGAATCAAAATCTTTCGTTCACATATTTATTTTTGGTACTAATTTTTAATAGTCTTCATAAACCTATACTTTTTTTTCTTCTTAAAAGACGGGAACCACCTCTTAATTTGAGTTTGATTTTAATTTATTGTAGCATAAATGCTTTTAGCAATTATTATAATTGATTTTTAAAAAATATGATAATGCGAAATTAAATTGTGGTACAGAAAAATTTTATTCGTTTGGTAAAAAAGATTTTGCATTGAGAAGATGAACTAATGTATATACTTTAATTAAATAGTACGACTTTGTATAATTGGTATACTGATTGCCATATTTTATTAGATGCAATTTTTTAATTCTTCCCTAATAAATGGCGATGATGTCAACCGTGATGAAATTTTGTAATCTATAAGTCTATCTATCAATCTATGGTTTTGAGTTGGCTTTGCAGTGTCAGACATACATAGACCCACGCTCACCAACCCACCTCCAAACGCACGCCTACAATTTTGTTTTTTGTTTTTTATTTCCCATGTAAATAAGACAAACACGTTTGATCTTCGTGCGCGCATAGCATTGTTCAGAATAGTAATCGTATAAATTATAAAAGATCCTAGTTCCGTTAATATAATAATTTTGTGTTTTAAAACTATTTTTATGGTACAATATACAAAAATAAGTCTTTTTTTAATTATTAAGTAGTAAGATAACATCAATATGTTAATTATTTCTCTTGTTTTATAAATTACATTAAAAAATATAAACATACATTGAAAATATTGCAGCACACTTTATACTATGTTTAATTTCTCATCAAATAATCATTATTTTGTAATAAAATTATTGGGCATTTAACATTAATTATCCATTTGTAGTGGGCTGGTAATTCAATTTTTAAAAAAATTGATAAAAATATAAAATGCACATTTTAGAGTAAAAACCATCCGCATGTCAACAATATCAAATTCAAATTTTGTATATGCAATTATATTACAATTTTGGTAAAAAGAGGATTGTCGTTCTTGTGATGCTGTCCAACTCAACCAAATTAACCAATTAATCAATAAACTAGAGGAGAATTCTAAAAAAATTAAGACAAATTAGTTAATATTCGAGCAAAACGAGAAACTCCATGCAATCCAAATAATATCAAAATCCAAATTAGTTAATATCTTTTTTTACTGTACTATATTTAGACGTACTTCTCTCAAATCCTCCACTAGTTGACCTTTCTCGCAACCAAGCTTCTTTCATCATAATCAATGCTACTCAATGTCAAGGCACCATTTATATTTAGTCAAGTGCGACACGGAGAGCCTCTGACGAGAATCACCTCTAATGAACTAATTTAGGCCAATTATTTTAAGTGGGTCTAATATTATGTCTCGTTTGAAAATTTTAAGATTAGAGTTTATGGGTTTTTCCATTTATATGGACTTTATTTAGTCTATTATTACATAAAATGAGACTTCATCACACTTAAATATCTCAAACACGTCTATACCTGTTAAATATTAGTAAGATAATATAAGCTTAAGATTTCTTCAAACTCTTGGTTTTGGACCCAAAACACAGTCATATAATTTACACTTAGGAAATGTTTGATATAGGATAAAAAAATTTATCTAGAAATTGTAATTCACAGAAATATAGTTTGAAAGTGAGTTTCTTGGAAAAGTTATTAAAAAGTTGTTTGGTGGACCAAAATATTACCGGAAATGTTTGGTTAATTTTTCTAATGCTAGGTTTGGTTGATTGTAAAATATTGCGGAGAATATATGATGATTTTACAACATTAACCTTCCCCGATAATGAAACCCATTATGAGGTGAGTTTGATTTCGGCCATTGATATTTGATTCTCTCTCTTTCTTCTTCGCCCTATCTCTCTCTCTCTTTCTTAAGCGTATAACAATTTTCGGGGAATCAAAAAGCGTTATTCAGGGTCAAGTAAGATTCAATATTTTTTAATCGATGATGAGTGAATTCGATGAAAGTTTTGATCCTTTGATTATTGTTTTTGGTGATCAGGTTTGTTAGGTCCTAGAAGACCGTATTGCTATACCGGATGATATGCGTACCTTCAATGTAAGTACCAAGATGATCCCTTAGACTTCATAGATTGGTATGGGGTTGAATCTACAAGCTTCAAACTGAGCGAAGGGAGAAGGGTATTTTTATCCCAAAAAAATTGATGCATTTTCCCTAATGTTAATAAAACTGGACCGACCCGACCGGGGAACTGGTAAACCAGTTAAAGTAATGGATTGACCATGCATCAGAACCGGTGTGACCCGGTCGGCTTTCATGAAAATTGGTGACCCGAACCGATCCAAAAAAATATATAATTTTTTTTATTTCAAAAAAGTCATAATGGACATATTTGAATATTTTTTATTTATTGACTTATATAAGTTATGTACTTACAACACTAATATTATCTCAATTATGCACTATGCAGAAATTTTTTATTTGATTTGTTATTAGAGATGTCATTTTCTAAACCTAAACCCCGTATCACGATCATTATATTTTTGTTTGAACCTTTATTGGATAATAATATGTGATTTATTATTTTTTATATTAAAATAATTGATTTTTTTTCTTCATTTTTTTAGATATTTGAAAATTATAATATAAATTATAAAATTCCATATAATTACTGAGTCATGTGGTTGAACCAATGAACCAATACCTCGACGGCTCGACCGAGTCAATGATCAAGCCAGTTTTAATAACATTGATTTTCCCACCTAGTGAAATTTCTGGAATACCACCCATTTGGTGTTATTTTGGAATGAAAATATCCTTCATAATTTCAAATCATAATAATTTGATTTTTTTAGAATTTTTTTCAAAATCTCCATGAAACATGAAAAAATAACATTCCCAATCTCAATTTCACAAAAATCCAAAATAAATCCACTCACTAAATACTCCATTAGAGACGAATTGGGTCAGGTTGCATTCACCGTTTTTGAAACTCACAAACTCCCAGATTGACATTAGAGACGAATTGGGTCAGGTTGCATTCACAGTTTTTGAAACTCACAAACTCCCAGATTGAATGTTATCTATTTTTGCGGACCTATTTGGTCGTCCATGTCTGCAAGTGCGGACATGAATCCTGGAATATATATTTTTTTTAACATTGTAGTAAAATATGATTTAGTTAGTTTTAACTTTGCTTGGATATATAATGAGAGATGAAATATAAATGAAGAGAATTTGGTGGGATGAAATGAAATGCCATATATTTTATTGGATATTTTATTATGACATATAACAAATCAACTTGATTAAAAGAAAGTATTAAGCATAATTTTTTATGTTAAGTTGAAGGTTCTCCTTTTCTTATTTATGTTTTTTGTTTTTTAATATATTTAAAATTTTCTTTTAAAAAAATTCGGGGACACTACTCTCAACTCCTGTCATTGAATATGCGGACATAAATTATATTTTCTGCCGTGCCACTGTGCGAATTCGTGGTTTACCTTTTGAAAAAACTCATATATTATTTATTATTTATTATTTGACATTTCAATTAACAATGACAATATTTGTCACAAAAGGATTCTCAGCTACATTGACTATATATATAGAGACTTGTTTTTGGTCGATAGGTAAATAATATTTTTTTACGGATTATATATTCAAGAAAAAAATTGGATTTTGAGTCTAAGAGCACATTTGGATTAGCTTTTTCCTCTCTAAAAGCTACATTTTTAAGAAGAAAAAAATCACTTTTCCCTACAAAATTCATTTGAATGTCTGTTTAAAGAGAAATCACAAAAAAATTAAAAACTTATTTTTTTTATAGGGAATAACATCTATCCTTTTAAAGGATATAATCATATGTCATTTTAAATCTTAACCGTTGATTTCCGTCCATCAACGGTTATAATTTATTGGATTAAAATTATTAATTAATTGATAAAAAGTTTGCCCATTTTTTTTTGACCCAATAAATTATAACCGTTGATGTAACGGTGAAAGTTTAAAATGACATATGGTTATATCCTTTAAAAGGATAGATGTTTTTCCTTTTTTTATAAGCTACTAATTCCAACTAAAAAAAATAGATGTGAAAAGTCAAATATTTTTTTTTCGAAAATCAAATATTAAAAAAAAAACTCTAAATTGCTTTAGCTTTTATAAAAATACTTCTAAAATAAGTAAGACATAAAAAATCTTTTTTGGTAAGTGTCTTTCTTGATAACCAGTTTAATCTTTTATATTATTTTAATTGTGAAGGTTGGTAATTGGTATTAGGAAATTTTCATATTTTTTAATATAAAAAACGATAATTTATGGTACACAAAATTCTTCGACTTACAATGATATGACTGAGAGTCGATTTTACGTAACTTATCTTTATACTTTTGCAGAGAATTTATTTTCTAAACTTAAATGTTAATAAAAAACAAAAAATCTGTAACCTTCTTATCACTAGCGCAACTGTAGCTTAAACTTTTCTTTATATTAGAAAAATAACACATGGTAATACGATATAAAATTATTTGGATAAAATGCACATCGTCCCCCCTAATAATTACAGCTCACGCTCTCTGTGTTCTTGAGTAAATTTTTTTTTTTTGGTAAACACATTTTCATTATCTTATCTCTCAATTATTTCTCTCTAAAATTGCAAGTTCATTCTACCTTTGTTTATACGGTGACTCTTTAAAATTTTAATTTTAATAAAAACAATTTTATTTATGTTGAATTCATTTTTTTTTGACATAATGTAAAATGGGTAAAAACTGAAATGACTCTTCATTAAATAAAATAATCATAAAAACAAAATATACTAGCATAACAACATTTTGAAGTTTGAACAAAGGGACATAATATATTTACAACAAAAAAATGTTTATTACCTTTATAACTAACTTAATCACCGTTAATTTTCATCAATTTAATGGTTATAATTTATTAGATTTATTGAGAATTAATAATTAATTAATTAGTATAACCAAATAATTATCAATAAACTATAACTATTGTTTACAAAAAAAAATCATAACAGTTAAATTGATGGAAATAACAATTATTTGGTTGGTTGTGACTTATGAGGGTAATGGTGGTAAATGGTAACTATATCCTTTCCGTTTGACAAATTGTGTAATTTTACTATTTAGTAAGAAAATAAATATACCTTCCCATTATTTATTTTATAAAAAATATTTTTATTGTTAATATTAACAAAAAAAATTAGGTAAGTCAAGTGAGTAAAAAACTAACCATTCAGGCCAGTAAGGAAATGAAGTGGGATCTCCTGCGAGATTACTTGATTTCAATGTAATTTCTCTCTCTGAAAAAATTGTGTTGTCATTTTTGTTCATTGTAAGAAAAATAAAATAAAACAAAAAGAGTATAAGTGGTGTTGGTACAACACGCGCAGTTTGAGGAGAGTGACGTAGTGGGAAAGGCTCATAAATACGAGGTACAGCGTAGGAAGGCCATTGGTCACTCAGCGAACGAAAGAGGCAAAGGTGGCCCTCTTCCCGTACTCTTGGATTGGACTTTTCTGGAAAGAGTTTCCTTTTACTTCTATTATTCTCATTTCCTTTTTCTGATGCCAAACACACACACACACACACTCTCACTTTCTATCTCATTAGCTCGCCACTGTCTAGAGTCACGATAATTAATATTCCATCTTCTTCCCGAAAATACCCTCGACCACGAGCGCTAATTTCTTTCCTCTTTTGACACCCTGTGGCATCCCACATGGTAAAACTTAGTCATAATCCTAAAAAGATAAAAATGGTTGGAGGTGTGGATGGAGTTGGCTCGTAAGTAATGATGGGAATCACGAACCGATTAGAAGCTAACAAAAGTTAATTTTGAGTAATAATCTTTTCTTTTGGACTCCTTGCGCTGTCTATTTCCATTTTAGTGGGTAATTTGTAGCCAGAAAAGACGAGAGAGAAGGACAGCCCGTAGAGATAGATGCTTTTCGATTTTGTTAACGTGGGAAAGTTGTTCAAGAAAGAGATGGTTCTTTCTTTCCCCATTTTTACCACTTGCATTTTTACTCATTCATTAAACATCATAGAAAAATAAATAAAAAATAAATAAATTAACAGTACAGTGATTTCATAAAAAGATATAAGAGGGTTGGCGCAGGACGCAAGCAAGAATGACTTTCCTCTGGGAGAAGCAAAACAAAAATAGATAGAAATTAATTGTTTTTTTTTTTAAATAAGTGAATGAGTGAATGAATGAATGAGATGAGAGAGATAAAAGAAAGAGAGAGAATAGTGAGGAGCATGGTGGTGTGGTAAAGAGACTGAAACTGGCCTCGTCTATGCTGTATTGGGCAGTTAGGGGAATACAAAGATCTTTGAACATCTCCTTCTTTATTACCTTTTTGCAACACCTACCTATTTTTCTCTCTCACTCGTCGTAGGTTTTATTTTTCTTTTCTTTTCTTTTCTCCTTTCTTCTCTCAGTTCACAATACTCAACCTCCTCCTTCGACGACTTCTCTTTTCCTTATCTCCATTTTTTTATTCTCAAACAAAAGACAGAGAGAGAGAGACAGAGAGAGCCCAAAGTTTAAATTTCTTTTGCAGGCAAGCCAACATAATTTCTTTTTTTCTTTAATTTTTCTTTTCTTTTACCTGAGAGTGGGAATCAGAAATCTGGGTTACTTTGTCTTTTTTCTTTTTTTCTTGCTAATGCCTGTGTATAAGACGGTCTAGCCCTCTATCTAGCTGAGAAGCGAAGAATCTGTGTGCTTTGTTAACAATAACGAAGAAGAACAAAGCAAAGGGAGGTTAAGAATGTGGGATCTGAATGACTCCCCCGTTCAGAGAAAGGCCTACGAATCCGAAGGCTGTTCTTCCTTCAAGAATTCCATCGATTGTGATGATGATAAAGACAAAAGGGTCGGATCTGTTTCCAATTCAAGCTCCTCTGCAGTGGCCATCGACGATGGATCGGAAGAAGAAGAAGACGATGGAAGCAAAAAGTTGAAGAAAAGAAGCAGTAAGATATTCGGGTTCTCAGTGACCCATGATGAGTCCATGGATAGTGACCACTTACCGGTAACCCGGCAGTTTTTCCCGTTGGAGGAGTCTGAGATGACCGTTCCCTCCGAGGGTGGTGCTACTAGTGGTGGTGGAAGCTCTTCCTTCCCTCGAGCTCACTGGGTAGGAGTGAAATTTTGTCAATCAGAAACACTCGGCGCCGGAAAATCAGTTGAAGCATCGCAGCCGATGAAGAAAAGCCGGCGAGGACCAAGGTCGCGGAGCTCACAGTATAGGGGAGTTACCTTTTACAGAAGAACAGGTCGATGGGAGTCTCATATATGGTTAGTGCTTTGTGTTTTCCATTCCATAAAAATCTAATCCATAAATTAATAAATCTATTTTTTTTTATTAATTTTCTTAACACTCAAATTTTGATTCTTTTGGTTCTCTTTGTCCTTGATATTGCAGGGATTGTGGAAAACAGGTATATCTGGGTAAGTATTACAATAAGAACTTATCCGCGGTAGTTATTTATATAGATACATATATTTTTCCCTATATGTTGTTTTGAGCGGCGAAAACAAATGGTTTCTTTTCTTCTTTTAATAATACTTTGCAATTGGATATATATATGATTTGGGAGGCAGACAAGAGAGTTTTGTTGTGGGGGAAATTTTAAGGCATAACTGATGAGATGTTTTTGTCTGGTTAAATTTGTGTAGGTGGATTTGACACAGCACATGCAGCTGCTCGGTGAGCACTCTTCTTTAACCAGCTTGTAATATCTTTTCTATATCTCGAAGCATATCAATATAACATTTTCAGTTATGGGAAATATAAGGTTCGAGTAAAATATGTATTCATCTCTTTCCCCAGTGCATATGATAGAGCTGCCATTAAGTTCCGGGGAGTAGAGGCAGACATAAACTTCAACATACAAGACTATGATGAAGACTTGAAGCAGGTGAGTCATCAGAAAGAAAGAGAGAGCGAGAGAGATTCTTTTGAAAGGCATTTATTTGTGATACCTTAATTATCTCCTACTATAGTTGTTAATTAATTTTTCTATCTTGAATATTGTTACGTGATTTGGTTTAATGTTATGTTAATAGATGAGCAATCTAACCAAGGAAGAGTTTGTGCACGTACTTCGCCGACAAAGCACTGGATTTCCGAGAGGAAGCTCCAAATATAGAGGTGTAACTTTGCATAAGTGTGGAAGATGGGAAGCTCGAATGGGCCAATTTTTAGGCAAAAAGTACGAGTTTATCTTCTGCTACTTTATTTTATTTTATTTTATTTTTGTTATTCCATTCTTATCAGTTTCGTAACAATTAAGGTTAATTTGATTTGATTCGCCAGGTACGTTTATCTGGGTCTGTTTGACACCGAGATTGAAGCTGCAAGGTATCTATCTGCTTTGCTTACGTTGTCAATTTGTTATTTCCACCTTGTAAAAAGTATGCTTAGGGTTTTGAATTTTTTGGCACATTTTGTAGGGCGTATGACAAAGCAGCAATAAAATGCAATGGCAAAGAGGCCGTCACCAATTTTGATCCCAGCATCTATGATAATGAGCTTAATTCTGGTAAGGAATGACCTATTAGATTTATGTTCTCACTAGTCACGTTTTAATCAAAGTGTTTTATATATTTTATTATTTACATTCGCATACATAATTAATTAAATGTTTTATTGGGTGGCAGAATCCTCAGGTAACGCTGCAGATCACAATTTGGATTTGAGTTTGGGCAATTCGAGCTCCAAACATAGCAATAGTCAAGCATTGGGGCATCACACCCCAAATGTTGCAACTGATCAGCATATGCCACCTGAATCCAATTGGCGGAATGGGGGAAGCAACAAGACTAAGGTTCAAGTAATATATATATTATAAGATTCATTATTAACTCTCTTTGTGTTTTTAACTTTCTATTGAATTCTATCTGAATTAACTTTTTTGGGTTCCTATTATATTTCATTCAGCTGGTGAATATACTACCAAAACCATGTAATAGAAGCAACATGGAAGCCCATGCAAGGGATGGGCATGGGGAGAGTGAAGCCTTGCGGCTGCTAAGTCAAACTCACCTTCAATCTCCAGCCTCAAATGAAATGCATAGATATGGTCCTTACAGGTCACCTGGAGAGCCTCAAAGGCTTCACAATTTTGCCCATCTTCACCTACCAAATTTTCATGTGAGTATATATATATATAACTCCTTTTACGTAGGATACTTTGATACCAGTGTCAAATTTGAAATTTGACACCTTTTATAAGAGTCATTAGATCAAAAAAAATCAATGGCTCATTGATCTTTTTTGATCTAATGGCTCTCGTATGAGGTGTCAAAGTATGCTACCTCCCTCTTCAATTAATATATAGAATAAACACTTTTTTGATCCCTGACAATATCTACGAAATCATTTTTAGTCCCTGGAAAAAAAAGGACCAAATTGGTCCCTAAAATTATGAAAAAATGGCCACTTTAATCCTTCTGTCAATTGTAATAAGTACTCCTTGTTCCTTTTTTCATCATTTTAGGGACACCAATTTGGTCCTTTTTATTGCCAGGGACTAAAAAGGATTTCTTGGATATTGCTAGGGACCTAAAGGGGTGTTTACTCTCATATATATTTTGGCTCATGCATTAAATGGATGATGAGAGAAGCACCCATTTAGTAATTAATAAGTATTCAAGTCTAGGTTAATTAAGTAACTAGAGAGTATATATATATATTTATTTTCCAATTAAATATGCAGGTTCCTCCGAGCAGCAGCAGCAATGGAGGTCGTATTGGAAGTGATCTTTCATTATCAATGTCGGAGCAACAACAATGGCAACTGGGGCCTCCGCATTTGTTAGCAACTGCTGCAGCATCATCAGGATTCCCACCGCAGATAAGACCCTCTCAAGGTTGGCTGCAGAAAAATCGGTTCCACACTTTAATGAGACCCTAGGCTCCTGACCCTTTTAAGAATATTTCTTCTATTCTACCCTTGCCATTAATTTGCATTCAAATAATCTTTTCTTTTGTGAGCATGTAAAAATGAATGCAGTTTAGATTATTGTTTATGTCGAACCTCCCCTTCCTTTAGGATGCCCATATACAAAAAACCATAACTTTACTATTGAGGTGAAAGAAGGGATAAAAAGAAAAAGAAAAAAAATTTAATAAAGGAAAGCCAAATTGGGAACTCATTGGTCTTGTTCTTGGTCTGGGTCAGTCAAACTAACAAACGGACGAAATCTTTTAACTAGATATACTAGATATTCTGGGCTCTGACTAAAATTTCTGTTCTTATAAAACTATGATTTATTACATTTCTGCGTTATGGTATTTATGACAGCACCTATTCGTTTCTTAATTTGGGATGTATTGCTATCACATACACACATGGTTGTCAATTTGTTTCTTATTTCTGTTTGGATCTTGAAAACTTTGCCGAGGAAAGATGATAGCTTTGGTTCCTTAATAGGGCAATACAGGTTTTGTTTAGCTTGACAAAAAAACATTGAGACAAGTATCTAGCTAGCCTTAGGCTAAGGGATATAGAAAGGTAAAATGAAAATAAAAAAAGCAAAAAATTTACTCTTACGATAAGGGTGAGACAGAGAAAAATCAGAGATACAAAGTGGGTTATTTTCTGGGGTCTTGGAAATATCACTGGATGGTGATGAATAGTCCCCATCAATGGTGTCCTTTGAATCAGTTCTCTTGGCCAAAAGCAGTCAGACAAAGGCTATTATGACGAGAGGGACCTATCATTGTTCGTCTAAAGCTTCAAAAGGACACTGATACATGGAGTGAGAGAGAGAAAAGGAAGCGACAAAAAGGGTATAAATGGTTAGGAGGCTGGTTCGCTTAGGGGGTTAAAGCCCCTTGTCAGTTTTAACTTTTACTAGAAAGAAAATTAAGTACCTAATAACAATGTTTATTAACTGAAGAAACAGGAGTTAGGCCATTATTTATGGTATTGTACCTTTAAGGGAGGACAGAGCAGTGGAGTAATTGATTTATTGGTTAGTGGATTGGTTGGGTTCAATGATTCTACATTTGTGAGTATGTGAGGGAACAACATCTGAATCGGTAATGAACCGGTCTCGATATTTGATGATAAATCTTTGTTATTTGGATCTTGTACGACGAGTGCTGGTTAAATTTTTTTAACTTTTTCTTTTGTTAACACAAGTGGATGGGCTTTATTTTAAAAAAAAATTATGTGATCCCTACTTGTAATTTAAATAGAAATGTGCAGCATGACACCTTTCATTTGACGAAGCAAATCCTAAGTTTTGTCGTCTCGTTGACTGCAATAATACTACTATAATATAAGAATAATCATCCAACCCTTTTGTTTTTTATGTTGTTAGTTGGTTTAATGAATTAAAAAAATAAAGTAGAGAGTATATGCTTGCGTCATCAGCAGCGTCACGGTAGATATTTTTAAAATTATGTAATCCACTAGTCATTTAAATAGAAACATGCGGCATCACACCTTTCATTTGACGAACAAAATCTTAAATTATGTTCTCGTTGGCTGCAATAATATACTAGTATAATGTAAATAATCATCCAGCCCATTTGTTTTTCAGATACTGTTACTTGGGGGAATGAATTTTAAAAAGTAGAGTATGTGCTTCCATCATCACCAGCGTCATCGTAGATATTTCGGGAGAAGCGGTCCCAAATCTATGCCATATATAGAAATGAATATACCTGTCGAAGTTTTTATCTATGGGCACAATATAATGAAGTTTTTTTAATATTTTAATCAACTTATTGTTTTGTGACCAGTTTAATTTTGGGTAGATTGTGAGATTAAGGGTTTAAACCTCTTTTAAATACGGTATTAAAGAGTATTGAATATATAATCTCACCCTACCTGTTCAGTTTATTGACGTCAATTGAGTTACAATTATTTTTTTTATACATATTGAAGTTTTACATATTGGGTTTCACACTTACTGCAAAATGGAGAAAAAAGCCATGAGAGCCGGGATAGGTTAACAAAAGGTTCAGTGGTCCAAAAAATTGATGCCATGGGACTTGATTCTGTGTGAAGGGAAGAAGAAAACAAAGCTAGTAAATTGAAGAATGGATAGAGTACATAGTAGGACTACTTTATTCATTGCTCATTAGGTTAAATCAGTCCCTCTCTATAGATCCTCTTACTTTGCATCGGATCTACGAAACACAAAAAGACCAAACTGAAGCCATTTTGATTTATTTTCCTCAATTAATGCAATTTGTAAAGATAATATCAATCTAATCTAATACAGCAGGTTTCTATCCCGCGGTTAATTTTATTCGAGATAAATTTCTAACCCTTTTTTTTTTTTTTGATAACAATTTCTAACCCTTTTTCATTTGCGACGTATGCAGTATCATATAAATTGGGTACGAGACTCATTGCATTAAATTGATATTATATTTGAAAATAATATTATTGTATATATTTCATTTTATAAATTGCATCGACGATTCAACAGGATCATTTATCCCCAAAAAACCATCCAGAAAGGTTATTTCTCTTTCAGTTTCTCTCCTCTCTTTCATTTCCCTCTTATTTTCCATTTTTTTTTATTGTTTTACCCTATGAATGCAAAAAGTTTTTAAGTCAAATAGAGAAAGGATGTAAGAAAAAAAATTAACATAGCATGATTATACCATACCAAGCGCAGCTAGAGATGTGCATGGATCGAATCGAACTGAATTTTTTGAAAAATCGAATTGAATTGGTTTAAATGGTTCGGTTCGATTCGGTTCAAAACTGGTTCGATTTGGAGTGGTTCGGGTCGACCCTATTTTGAAAAGAATTCTTTTTAAAAAAATAAAGTTATAAAAATCAATTTGGTTCAGTTTGAAAACGGTTCGGTTCAAAATGATTCGGTTCTTAAACTGGTTCTAAAAACTGGTTCGGTTCATGAACTGGTTCTTTAAAAACCAATTTGGTTCACGAACCAGTTTTTAAAAATAAGTTATTTTAAGGGCGATTCAGTTCATGGTTCGATTCAATTTTTTTGTTATTTTGCACGTCCTACTCACAGCACAACATCTTGGGTAAGAATAAAAAATGAGAATAAAAAAGAGTAAAGCAATCAAGCAAATTAAAGGGATGGTTTGATACCACCTTTTATTCCTTTTAAGATGCGTGTTTCTATATATGGGATTTTTGGAACGGTTGAAAAATTATTGGAACTACTTTAATTACTTTTGTATTACAAACAAAAGTTTTTTTTTTCTCGTTTATTTTTTTGTATAATAATAACTGACCAGTGTGATATGTGTTTGGGCTTGCGTTTGTATTTGATGCTATAGAAAATAAAATTGGGTCAGGATTATTTTACACCATTGTAAGTTACACTCTTAATCTTGTCCGTTTATCCCACTTATATCTAATGACTCTAATTTTTTAGTAATGTGAGCCTATTAATACAAAAGTGTAATATGTGTGATATGTGTTTGGGTTTGGGTTTGTGTTTGTATTTGATGCTATAGTCAATGAAATTAATGTTATACATAAAATTGCATTGATGCCATGTCATCTTTTTCTCTTTACATCGAGTCAACATATTTTTATGTGTGTAGAAAATAAAAATAAAATTATCTCTTATAACAATAGTCCATATATGATAATAAATCTATGCAATGCAAATATACGGATGGATGGGGTGATGGTGACTGGGACTGAGACTGAGACTTGGGTGAGGAGGCACTGGTCCTAATATGCACGTTGTGCCCTCAATTGTTAGATCGCTTTCATCATTCACTCAGAGAAACTACTCTTTTGGTTTCCCTTTCTGGGACGCCCTTATCATTTCTCTCTCTCTTCCAATCCAAGTTTCACTTTTTTTTCACCCACCACATGTGCTACACTGTGTTTTTACCTTTGCCTTTTCTCTCTTTCTATAACGTTCCGTACATACACTTTCCTTCTCTGGTATGTTTTTGAGTTTGATATTGTATTCACCTGCATTTCTTTGCACTTTTCTATTTAAGCTTTAGCTCGGATTTATATCTGTAATTCTGAGTTATAGATACTCTCTATCCATGTGCAACTCTTGAGCAGTCTCTCCTCTCACAGCCTGTCCCTTGTCTCACTCCAATCTGCATTACTTCATATGATGTTATCTATTTATTTTGTTTTAACTTGTTCGGAGTATTTGATTTTGTTGGTCGTTTTTTTTTAAGTTTTGTTTAGATATCAACTAGTGTCGAAACTCTATATAAATCCTATATTAATTTAATTTCGGGTTTAAATCTGTCCACCGTTTCAAGAGTTGTGATTCTCAAGAATCAAACTCTGATTGGAATAGGTCAAATCTTTTGTTAGAAGTTACAAAAAATTGAACACAACATCCTACATTACACATTCTCCTAACACGTACACCCCACACCACTAGAGGGTGCGAATAGGTCAAATTCTATGATCTAACAAAGATACCATTAGACCTATAATTTTTGGGTTAATTTTTTTTAATAAATATTAATCAGTTTTCAAAATCCTAATGGAATATTTTGAGCCTCTACAAGGAGTTGAGACTCTAAAAATTTGAACACATTGCCTTTTAAGCATGTCAAACGATTTTTTGAGTTTTAACTCGGTATGTTTGATGATATTTCTTTAAACGGAAAATGTAACTATTGGGAATTATATTTCGTTTTAAGGAACTACAATTAAGTTTGGTCCAGCTACCATGAACTATAATATATGATGCCTGGCTTTGTTGTTTAATAGAGATTGTACATCAGTTTTCGATTTGAGATACGGTCCCAGCGTCCAATAATTTACGGGAATGGAAATACTATTCTATATATGATAGGTTCCTTTTTAGCAAAATGGATAAGGTTAAGGAAAAGAGAAAAATAAATTAAATGAAGCAATTTCTGGATATCTTTTTATTCATAACGGATCTTTAAATAAAGATTACAACTGAAGCATACACAAAAGATAATGGAAAGTAACTACCAAACTAAACAATATGGAGAATAACTACCCAACTAAACAATACACAAAACATGGAGATGCAGTTACATATTCATGGGATTATGGGTTTGTATCATTCCCCTCCCCATCAAGATGAACCTTGTCCCCAAGGTTCTTGATGTCCCCAAGATTGGAGAAGGTCATTTGATGTTGGGTCAGGTTGATTATCATCAAGGAGTAAAAGAGTGGAAGAGTTTTTGCACTTATGGCCACATGAGAAGTGTTTATCGCAATTAAAACAGAGCCCTTGTTCTCGTCTGACTTTCATTTCTTCTGCGGTTAATCGTCGAACACCTGGTGGGTGATTTGATGGTGAAGTGGATACAAATGAGAGGTCAGAGAGTTTGTCTTCTTGGAGTTTGGCGAGACCCTGGGTTTGAAAGATGGTTGTTGGTTGGAGAGCTTGTACCTCTTTCTGGATTATTGGTTTAAGACCAGAGATAAAGTTGTGAAGTAGGAACTCTGATGGGAGGTTGGAAATGCGATTTGCTAAGGACTCATATGCAGTGATGTATGCTTGAACAGTAGTCGTCTGTTGGAGTTTTGCAAGTGATCCCATGTGATCAGCATAGGGAGAATCACCAAAACGGGCTTCAAGTGCCATAATGAAGTCGCGCCAGTCATGATAGGGGTGGTTGGAGTGCATCCACTGGAACCAAGCAAGGGCTGGTCTATCCATGTGAACGGAGGAAATCTGGAGTTTTTGTTGTTGTGGTGTGTGGTGAAAGTCGAAGAACTGTGTAGCTTTGAAGAGCCAGCCAAAAGGATTTGTTCCATCAAAGCGTGGGAAGTCAAGTTTGAAGGGTCTAGGTTGAAGGACATGTGGGAAATGTGGAGGTGGTGGTGGAGGTGGGTTATTGGTGGTTGGGGTGATATGCATGAGTTGGTCAATACGGCCTACTAAAGTGGTAAGGGTAGTCTGAACCTCATTAAGGCGGTGAACAGTTTGATTGGATTGTTTAGTAAGGTCGGAAATTTGTGTGGAAGTTTTGGTGGATGTTTCACGAAGTTGGTTGATTTGGGAAAGAGCTCGGGTAGAGTTTTCGAAAAGTTTGTTGATTTGTGTGGCATGGATTTCTTGGGTTTCTTCAAGTTTTCTGAAGCGTGTTCCTTCAGCCATGGATGAGGAGAGTGAACGCAACGAGAGCACCAAATGATAGGTTCCTTTTTAGCAAAAAGGATAAGTTTAAGGAAAAGAGAAAAATAAATTAAATGAAACAATTTTCTAATATCTTTTCCTTCGTAATGGGTCTTTAAATAAAAATTACAATTGAAGCATAAACACAAAATAATGGAAAGTAACTACCCAACTAAACAACATGGATAATAACTACCCAACTAAACAATACACAAAACATGGAGATGCAATTACATATTCATGGGATCATGGGTTTGTATCAATATCAAAGAAAACTCATGTCTTTTTCAAGGGGAAAAAAAAAACTACATGCACGGCCAATATTAAGGCCTAGAGTTATAAAAAGAAAGTCATTGACAGTCTTAAACCTCACTTCAACCCAAAACTTTAAGGTATTAAGTGATAATTTTTTTAATGCTTTTATTTTATTCTCTAGCACACTCGCTCACGTAAGAGTCTTTTGGACTTGAAGTGTGGATATGACACAAGCCCATTATTAGTCTGCCTTGTGTTGCACAAGCCCATTTTTTTTGTCTGGCTTTTCTTAATTCCACCTGCAAGTAGGGGCAGTGAGGATCGAACTCGTGGTCACTAAAATTATGATACCATGTAAAGAAAAAAGAACTACCATTAGGTGATGGTTTTTTTAATGCTTTTATTTTATTCTCTAGCACACTCACTTACGTAAGAGCTATTTGGGTTTGAAACGTGGATATGACACAAGTTCATTATTAGTCTGCCTTATGCTGCACAAACTTATTTTTTTATCTGCCTTGTGCTTTTCTTAATTCCACCTGAAAGTGGGGCAGTGAGGATCGAACTCGTGGTCACTAAAGCTATGATATCATGTAAAGAATTACTTCAACCCTAATCCTTAAGATATTAGATGATGACCTTTTTAATGTTTTTATTTTATTCTGTAACCGACAACGGAGCAAAGAGAACGAAAAAAATAAATGGCAACAATAAGATGTATGTATTGTAAAGTCTGTGTAAAAAGTTTTTGTAAATGAAATATTATTCTCGTTTTTTTTTTTTGTGAAAATATTATTCTCGTTTTAACCACTCCATATATAGTCTGGTAATTTATATAGGAGAATAAATAAACTACAACTTAAAGTACTTTAATAGAAAAGTGTGAGGAATTATTAATTATTGATATATTATAAATGTGTTTTTATTTCCTTACATACATCAAATAACGAGAAAAATATTTGTTATTTTAAATGACGTAAAGTTATGTCATTTAGGAGAGATAGACACAAGAAATTGTTTTTTATTTAAAATTTAAATTAAAAAATACCCAATTTCTCTTCCATGATTTCTATTTCTTGTGTTTGTCTCTATCCTAAAATGACATAACTTATGTCATTTAAAATGACAAACATCAAACCCACATATTGAATAACTTATGTTCATTTGCATATAGTCATATTACATTATTATGAGTTATAACGTACCAAAACATATTTTAGGGCTATTAATCTTTCATATTAAATTATTATTTAATTTTTACTTATTTATCAATTCTTGGTTAATAAAAGATATGGTCAATTGGATGTCATGTTGTATACTATGTAAGATTTTTCCTTTCATCCCTCTATACCAATATACTTCGGGTATATGGTTATATATAATATTAAAAAGAATTTCTCTTCACGTGAGCCTACAAATTCTGAAAAAGTGTTTAAAAAGAGAAAAGAAAAAAACTATAAAATTATGATTACGTACTCTCGCAATACATAGTTATAAGCGATAGGGTGTAAATATGCTAGGTTGTGTCTTAAATAGGTTAGAGTTGTATAAAAAATATTGGATCTGACCTGACCTGTTAACCTTTATAGGCCCCAAATTACAAGTTTGACCTAACCTATATTTAAAAAATAAAAACTTAGTCCAGACTTGTTAGTCTCTTTAAGCCTATTAAACATTCAACGATTAAAAGAATAACCAAAATAATATTACTTTATTATTCTAAATTATTAAATTAATAATTTTATTTATTCATTTAAAATAAATAATGATATAGGCCGACCTGTAGACTTAAAGGTCCGACGTATACAAAAAAGTTTATGACCTGTTTCCTAAGTATATTTTTTAAAAATCTAGACTTGTTCTATTTTACTCTTTGTAATAGGCAAAGTCTGACCTAATATAAGTTAGGTTGTAAGCCCTTTTAGACCGACCTAGCCCATTTCCACCCCTAATAAACATGATAAAACTTATATCCTACAATATTATACTTACATTTCCCTTAAAGATAATATATAAAAAATAAGCAGAACATTTTGTTAACAATCATCTCTTTCATAGATTGAAAATTAAAATCCAAAACTCACCTTCACTGTCATGGGTTGTAGCAAGTAACAAAGTACAGACTCGTTCTTTTTTTCAAAATTTGCGTGTCAGACACGTGTTGAACATCGACACGCGGTTAATATTATGGGACACACAGTCAATGTTTCGACACGTTTTTCTAACACGCAGTCAATTTTTTCGACACGCGTCCGACACGTTTTGTTTTACTTCTTAATTTTATTTATTAACTTAAAATAAAAAAAATCAATTTTAAATAAAAAATTTTCTGTTATGAAATTTAAATGAAAAATTAACAAAGTACGAAAAATTATTTTTGTTTATATTTATGTTTTGGATTTTTAAAATTTGATTGGTTATATGACTTATTATAGGCTGTTATATGTATTAAATATAAATTATATTATATATGTTAAAAATATTATTTAATATCAAAACCTGTCACAACGTACGTGTCGAAATATAACATTTTTTAGAATTAATGTGTTTGTGTGTCGTGTCCCGTGTCAGTATCGGTGCATCATTGATAGCAAAGACCCCGACAAATCTCGAAGGAGAAGAGGTCAAGTTTCAATATTTGAAGAATGGGATATATTTATTTTATGTTGTATTAGATAATTATCTTTGCAATAGAGACAAGATAATATGGTTCATTATCTTTTTTTTTTTTTTAAGTAACGGATCTCATTACTTTGTTGATATTGCTTAAAATAATTATCTTATGCAACATAAATAATTATTTTCCTTCAACAATATGGTTGTTAAGAACATGTTATGTTATTATTTTGTTAGGAACAAGTTATGTTATTTTGTTTTCAAATTTATAAATATATATTAAGTATATAAAAATAAATTAAAATAATTAGAATTTGAGACTGAAGGTGACAATCACGTGATTCATGTTACATGACATTTCCATCAGCAATTTAAGGAAGAATAACTAAAAGAGTTTATTAATATAATTTAAACGACTATTTGCACATATGTTAAAATTCAACAGTATGTGTACATTTTCCCCTCCGTTTTATTATTTACTTTAGCATTTCTTTTCAATTATATCTTAAATCGTTATAATATCATGATAATCACGAAAATGCATTTTTTATTATATTTTTTTTTATTATTTTGAACATATAATAAATAATCGTACGATTTATAATATAACATTAAGCAAGAATTCGGTATTTTATTGTGGGAAATGATATTGTAACAAATAATTAATGTTATTAGCTACCAATTAATTTCACAGTTAGATTGATTATGTTGATCTAATGATTATATTTATTTCCATCTTTGTATGACATGATTTTCCATATTTAATACTTTATATATATTTTCTCCTTTGTATGGTCTTAATTTTCCATATTTAATTCTTTCGCATTAAATATGGCGAATCATAATCATACAAAGATGAAAATAAATATTACCGTTGGATCAACATAATCGATCTAACGGTGAAATTTATTGTTAATAAGATTAATTGGTTGTTAAAATATCATACCCTTTTATTTTTTGATGAAGTATTTTGAGAAGTGGTTTATTTATTTTTTAATTGGTTAATTGAAAATTTAACTAGTCCAATTCAAATATTATCCAATTTATATAGGGGTAATTTTTTCAACACTATTTTCTCCATTTTAACAGCTTCTGACCACTTTAATCAATAATTATTGGTTGAAAAATAACTTACTGTTCAAAGTTTCCGACTAAGATATCGAGTAATAAAAATGAATTGAGTATTTTTCCTTATCAAATTAAAATCTACATTAATATTTGTGTCCACATATTATTGGAAATTGGGACCATATATCAAATCGAACACTGATGTTTATCCAAAAAGGGTGCCAAAGCGTGGCATGTTTGCCCCCCAACTCATATATTACAAAATCTTATCAATGAGACAAAAGCGAACCCCGCATGAATTAATTTCATTTCACAACATGAAAGAAAAATAAATAAATATATATATATATATATATATATATATATATATATATATATATATATATATATAGTTTTATAAGAGTTATGTTGTAGGAAAAGTGTTTGTGTTATGTTATAGAGATTCGTTTTGCGTGCCAGATTTTTTTATTTTATTTTTTGCTGTGGGCCCCACAAAATGTTGTGAGTGTAGGCAATTTTTTTTGGTCATGTTAAATTATAGATGATAAACCCATATATATATATATATATATTAAGGGAAAATATTTTCTCATGTTACATGAGACTTCAATTCTCATGTTGTGACCATTCGATTTGCGTGCAAAGCTTTTCTTTTCTTTTTCTCTTTTTAATAAATGTGGGGCCACCACTAATTTAGTCACAACATGAGAATTGAATTCTCATGCAATATGAGAAAATCAAATCCCATATATTAAAGAAAAGAAATGGAAGAAAAGGAAAATATGAGGAAAATCTACGGTCAAGTTAAAGTTGAGACAATAAAAGAATATGGTCAATTAATGTGTTATATAGTTCGTAAAATAAGATAGATGTTTCAGCCTACAAAGTATTAGGAAAGACGTTAAGAAAGAGGACCACGTACTGATATGTGGAGTCCTCTTATGAGTGCAACCCCTACAAATGGAAAGGTGGCAACTGGTCCCCCATCTTTCTTTCTCTAAAGGAGATAAACTCCAAATGAAGATGGGTCATATATGCATGCGCTTCCTCACTAACTATTAATCAACTTTCACTTTCTCATGTCTATCGTATCTTTTCTACCAATTGTTTGTCACTAGGTTAAGCATCGGTAAAATTATTTTGTTCATATCTATAGGGACAGAGTATGTGGCCATAGATTTACTTAGTTATGCCCTGTACTATATTTTGTTCCGTAACTTTCACTTGGTTTTGTCAAATGATCAAAACCGTGCTTATTATTATTATTATTACTCAAAGCTATTCTCACCCGTGTGTATAAGATTAATTACCTTTGTGATATAAAACGTGAAGATTTTTGTACTGTCTCAAATTTTTTCGCCTAAAATTCGAATAGACACCTTAGTATACATTGATATATCATTGCCATTAGTAGCTATTTATTAGTTACGGCACTAAAGGGAAAATATATTTATTTTACATTAATTGCTACGAACCATAAGAATTAAGAAGATATATGAAAGGCTTTAATATTTCTACAGTTAATTAATGTAGATAAGTTATCTACTTTCGCTTCCAAAACGAAGTCATTTCGGGTTGAACAATTAAAAAATTATAATGAAAAAGACTTTAAAATCCTGAAATAAATTATAATTACAAAAATACCATGATTTTTGCTTTAAAACGACATCATTTTGGACTCAATGTAGATAACGATAAAAAAAACGAATCCTATATGAAAATACCAATGTAGTAGCTCAATTAATAGCAAAAGAGCTCAGTAAGTGTAAAGAAAAAGGTCTCGGTTCGATTCGCATATGCTATTTTTTGGAAGAGTTTAAATATCTTTATCTCTGATCCATCCCGCACTCCGAATTAGTCTCATAGCCGGCTCAAAGAGTCGAAGCTTGTGGGGATATCGAAGGGAACCAACTCACCGGTGTAAGAGTTAGAAGTCATATACTCAATCTTGACCATTTATCCACTTGTATCCAATGGCTCATATTACTAAAAAATTAGAGCCCTTAGATGTAAGTGGGATCAACGGATAAGATTAAGAGTGTAACTTACATTGTTATAAAATGATCCTTACATATATATATATATATATATATATATATATATATATATATATATATATATATATATATATATATTGGAGAGAGTTATATTTATAAACTTTTTGTTTGTACTTCCAAAATTACATAGGTTAGTACTTCCAAAATTACGTAGGTTACATTATGTACTTTCGGGAGTACATAGTGTAATTTACAAAAATTTGTAAGCGGATTCTTTCTCATATATATATATATATATATATATATATATATATATATATATATATATATATATATATATATATATATATATATATATATATATATATATATAGGGCAGGATATTCTTACACCGGTATAAGAGATAGATGTCTTACACTCAATCTGGATCATTGATCCATTTGTATCCAATGACTCACATTACTAAAAAATTAGAGCCCTTAGATATAAGTGGGATTAACGGATAAAATTGAGAGTGTAACTTACACTAGTGTAACATGATCCTGACCCTATATATATATATATATATATATATATATATATATATATATATAGGGGCAGGATCATCTTACACCGGTGTAAGAATAATAAGTCTTAAACTAAATCTTAACCTTTGATTATCTTCATCTAACGGTTAAGATTTATTATGTTTCATTCATTAATTAAGAGTTAGAAGTATATATATAGGGGCAGGATATTCTTACACCAGTGTAAGAGTTATAAGTCTTACACTCAATCTTGACCATTGACCCACTTGTATCCAATGACTCACATTATTAAAAAATTTGAGCCCTTTGATATAAGTGAGATTAACGGACAAAATTAAGAGCGTAAGTTACATTGGTGTAAAATAATCCTGACTTTTATATATATATATATATATATATATATATATATATATATATATATATATATATATATATATATATATATATATAGAATATTCAATAATGAGACGGGTAGTATAAGTACAATATTAGAAGACCCAATAATGAGACGGGTAAACAAATTAATATAATTGGTAGAATCAATAAATATCATGGCCAAGTTCACCTTCGTTCAAGTAATTTCTTTTGTCCTTACTGTGGTATGACAATTAAATTAATGACTGCAACTGTTAGTACAATATTTCGGATTAAAAGTTACATTATTATGCATAAATTTGCATATTTAAAGTCTTGATGAATCATATTAATATTTGATGATAATTGATGATTATATTAATATTTAGTTAATGAAACAAATTAGACTGACTGTCAAATTAATTTATGTAATGATTGACTCTTGTTTAAAAAACATGCATATGCGATGTAATTTTTCTGAAAATTGTATTTATTAATTTGACTTTACCTCAAACTATCACTACTAGCTAGTTTAGATACCAATATGTTAAGATATCAAGAATGCACATGCATGTGAATATTTAATTACTTGTGTGTAGTTATAGATTTGTTAATTAATTAAAAAATTACATGTATAGATCACATTTGAATCTTAAATTCCTACAATAAAATAGCTTATTCTTATGCGTAAATTTGCATAAAGTTTTGATGAATCAGCTACCAAAAACATCAAAACTTAGGGAATATTTTTGAAAATGTTTTTTTATTTGTATATATATTTTTTAAAATGCTTTGAATACGGGGGTGTGTGTTCAGCTACCATGTTTCTGGCAAAGTGTCGGTACAATTTCATGTCTGCTTAATTCTTCAAAGGTATATAAATTTTTTGAGAATATGTCGCAATGTCACATCCTTTTTCTTTATGATGATTTCCTTTTATGAGTTAATTTGTCACGTCCTTGTCATTCATCCATCGGTCCTGTAAAGGCATCATTATTTGTTCCCAGCTGCCATGCCATCAAATAATTTGAAGACCTCTTTTTTACTTATCCTTCTAGGGAAAAATTTATTATGATCCGGGACCTTTGTGATCCCTCCATTAAAAATTCGACACATGTATTAAACATTTATTTTTCTCTTTTTTTCTTTTTTCTCTTTCCAACTTTTTATTTCTTTCTCTCTCTTCCGGCCCACCCCATCAAAAGTGCTCCGGGAGCACTATATTCCGACTATCCTTGTAGAATGTAGAGCAATGAGGTTTGTTTAGTAGTACAAAAGAAAAAAATGAGGATATTCTTATTATCAAAATTTTTTACTACTAGTTTATTACTTATCTAATTACCATTGAATCAACACTTTCTTTTTTTTTAATTTTTTTTTTAACATTCTCTCTCTTTGATTCAATGGTGATTAGATAGATAGTAAGTTAGTAAGTTAGTAAGTTAAAAAAAAATTTTGGTAATAAGAATATCCTCCATCTTTATATATATATATATATATATATATATATATATATATATATATATATATATATATATATATATATATATATATAAGAGAAAACAAGTATCACGTTGTAGGACAATCATCTTATTATGTTATAGAGACAATAAGTGTGGGGTCCACTATATTTAAAATAAAAACAAAAATGCAGTACAAATATCGATGTATGTATAGAAAACTTTGCATTTGTCATGCAAAATGACAAGTGCAAAACCCTATAAAAAATAAAAGAACTATAATTTCGTTGTTTAGAATATATCAAATTACTTATTTCATTCTTTTATTTGATAAAACTAACCTACTTAAAAGATTTCTATAAAAACGAACTTCTCATGAAAGTCCAATTTATAAAAATCTATTTTTCAAATTTGAACATGTGATATTTCTGTAAGAAAGAAATAGCTTTATTATTGCTTTAGACTTGGACTCGTAAAAAATTTATATAATAAATAAAATAAACAAAATATGAGACAGAAAAATCATTTGATGTTCCCACTTGTATCTCCCGTGTCTCGCGTGACAGAAGAATTGCAAATGCTATAATATTTAGTGGACCTCTTGGAAACTAATTTGCCTCTATTTTCTTTCCTTTATGAATATAATACCAAATAAGATACAATTCAACATCCCAATCAACTCTACCAAGCAAAGCCTAATAAAGAACTCTATCTACTCTATAAAATATTTAGTGCCACGAATATATAGGGTGATCGATAATGTCACCTAGACAACAGTGTGAAAAGTTAGTGGATGTATGGTATAGGTACAAGTCTTAAAAGAAGTTGTCGTGGACAACCCAATCATCTCGAGCTTATTGTCCTTTCCATCTAGGCGTTATGAACGTGAAAAGTAACAAGGAAAAGACTCCAACTCTGTCATTTGAAGGCATATATATAATTAGGTCTTATATAGTTTCTTGGTAATTTTAAGTATTTAACAATGAATCTCTTATTTTGTAAAAGAGATTAGAGAATAAGGATCATCGATCACGCGTTTCTTAATCCAGTCATGAAATCAAAAAGCCGTATTACTTTAAGAAAAAGGACAATCAATTGTGACTTATTGTTCTCTTTGGATTGAAAGATTTGC
This sequence comes from Gastrolobium villosum, assembly GCA_032173675.1. Lineage (NCBI taxonomy): Eukaryota > Viridiplantae > Streptophyta > Magnoliopsida > Fabales > Fabaceae > Gastrolobium > Gastrolobium villosum. Next base: position 45,880 of record JAVKPL010016291.1, on the reverse strand, counting down.
TAATTTTACAAGGCATCGCATCCCTCGTATCTAAATTAAGGAATTAAACTATATATGATTGTTGACGAGGTGAATTAATTTTAGCTTCATTTAGGGAGATTGAAAAATTCTTTCCTACCACACGAAACCTCAAGGATTAATTAACAAGTTAAAAGTCGGATATGAGGAATTTTCTTGTTAGGAGAATTTTTTATTTTTTATTTTAAAAAATTGGTATTCCAAATTAAGGTTCTAGATGAGATCAATTAGTAAGGATTAGGAAGACTAACGTAAATGTGAATCCCTATCATATTTTGCCAACATCAGTAGTCAATTCAATCAATTTTGTTTTTCCTTTTACAATCGTTAAGGTTCAATTGGTTACATGACTACGTTACTATGATTATGATTTCACATCGCATTCCGTTTGAACAAAGAGTGATTACGCAAATGCATTCCCTAAAATGGTAACAAGAAAATTAAATTGAGTGTCTACACGAAGGAAAACGAAAAGGTCTCCTAATTAAAAATGGAGGTTCACAATCAATTGTTGATGGTTGACACTTACGTTCATGAGATATATAAAATCATTAATATAGCCTCACCCAACAGTTTAAGCTTTTGGTTTGAATGTTCTTTACTATCAGAGCCTCGTATCCCGAATTCGAATCTCACCGCCCCACTTTCTGTTGGATATATTAAATATATAATCCAATAATATATATGTTCACATATAAGCCCAATAGGTGAAAGCAAGGTTATTTGGGTCCATATGGGCTGGAGCCCAATAGCTTGTATTATATCTAGAATTTCCTAAGTTGGAAGTAACACTGTTGAGCATTCTAAACTCTGATGTCTTTTGGTGTAATACTTCAAGCACCTCTAAACCCTTCTCTCTCAATCTCTTAACCTCCAACACTTTCTTTGTAGTGGAATTTCTTTATTCGCACATGTAAGTGGAACCATGAACCTAGCTAGTAAATTAAATATATATGATGGGGGACACAGACAGCGAAACAGGTACAGCACTGTTTACGGTGATGCTTGTCGAAGTTGCTTAATTTCAAGAACAAACAGGTATATTTCCATACGGGCCAATTCCAATCAGAGAGGCTTACGAGTTTCTAATATGGGAATTGGAAAGACTTTTGCTCAGTTTTCCAACCTATTGTTATAGACAAAAGAAAGAGGTTGGTGTCTCGTCATGCACTAATCTTGGTGAGTGCCCACATAAAAAAGTAGAGAGAGACGGAAACCTACTTTTTCCATAAGAAGCAAAATTTTCGGTATGGTGAAAAATGTTTCACGAGGTTCTTTCTTATTTAGGTTCGATGTTGAATGTGATGGACTTATGGGGTGCACTGTTTTTCTGCTTTTGGAACGAGTTTGGTGTTCGAACGCAAACAACACACAACCAACTTGTGAATTGTGATGTTTGTTGTCACTACCATATTCTTTTTGCTAAGCTAAGCATGATTCATGGCTATAGGGTTAAGAAACTCAAATTTATTTTGTATGCCTTTTGGACTTTACTTGCCTCTCTGGAAGACTAAAAATTGTGTGAGCAGAAATGTAGTTAACTTTATGCCTTATTGCTGCAAGTTTTGAAGAACAATTTTTCAATTTTATCTGATCTTATAGGTACCCTATAGTTTTAACTGCTTAATAGGTCGACAGCCATAATTAGCAATGAAAATTTAGCCCAGATGCCAACCTAGGCCCAAACCCGGAAACCCTTTTAGACATGGATGATTGGAACGGTTACATCCAATAACTTATATTTCTTAATTAAAAACAACTATTAAAGCTAGTTCATAAACTCTGTCTGGGTATACAGATGAATTGATATATATTTGTTTTTTTTTTAAATAGAGTCAAATAAAATATTAAATCAGAAAAATAGTAAATAATAATTAGACAATATAATATATATTAACACTTCCCATATACATGCAATCATCAAAATTTTAAGATATCAATATAAAATGATTCAAATGTGATACGGTTGTATATATAATTTAGAAGAGCTTCATTTGAAATTGAAAATAAAATTTAAAGATTGTAATAAAGATTGAATTAAAATCATGATGAAATTATAAAATGACATACAAATAAAGTAAAAATTATTTATGTTAAAACAATGGATTTAACCAATTTAATACTTCTATTTCCTTTTATTAAGCGGTCATAGAAAATTAATGCTCGGTGTTATTAGCTTTATATATCCTCGTGATGTGAGAGTAGATGTTCAACCCAAGAAGAAAATAGACTTTTCTATATGTTTAATTCCCATGAAAATTGCGCTAGAATCGTTATGCCCTTCGGTACCACATCATGTGTTTGGGTGCTGTGTATTTTCATGATTAGGGGTGATAATTTGTGTCAACGGGTCATATGTGTTAGAGAGAAATTTGACACCAACATGAATATACTTAAACCCAAACACAATATGAATAAAGATTTGTGTTACAATCTTAAACACGAACACATTTCCCTCATTTTGCAGGATGACACAAAGAACTCATAACTCGACACAAATTTTTTCATATTTTTTGTCAACACAAATACAATTCAAATGTATATGTGAATCAAGCCGGATACTAAAATCTTGTGTCATGTGAGTGGATCATGTAGTGAATTATCACCCCTCCTCATTATAAATATACGTTGTGCACGAGAATGATGGAGATAAATATTAAGTGATGGAGATATTTTATTATGTAATAAAATAGATGGTTGATCCCAAATTGGACCCAATGCATTATCCACAATAACATCCTTATATAATAAATCATGTATCCACATTTTCTTAGAAAATGACATATACCTTTTTAATTTTTTTTTTTTATTTTAGATTTTATTTTTTTAAAATTAATTACCTCAGTATAACTAAGCAAAAGGGAAATAGAGAGATAAGAAAAGAAAAAAATGGAACGAAAGATGAAGCTTGGGCTTATATTAATAGAGGCGCCGAAGAAGAGGTAAACAGGCTAATGGGCTTGTCATCTGCAGTCACTTCGACAATCCATAGGCCCAAATGACCTGTTTTCGCTACTTCCTTCTCCGTTTACAAATATATGTTGGGTCACCAATGGCCTGAGAATCCAAATAAAACAAACAGAAATACAAGTATTATCTTGTAAAAGACTTGTTATCTCACGTACGTACGGTTGGTAAAAGGAGATAGTTATCTCATGTAGGGCTGGCAAAATGGGTTGAGTCCGTCGGGCTGGCCCGCACCGCCCACCAAATAGGACGGGTCGGGTTGAGTTTTTCAACCCACCAGCCCGCCAAACCCGTCCCGCCAGCCCGCCGGGCTCGGCCCGCCACGGGGCGGGCTAACCCGCCAAGCCCTTTTTTTTAGGTTACCCAATTGTTATGTAACTTCGTGTCCTAGATTTCTCTGCATGCAAGTGGCTTTTTCGAATTGTTGTGGACTGCTCATACAACACTTTGTTACTTGTTTTGTTATTTTGTTTTACCTTGATATGATTTTAATTTTTATTATTATTTCTGGATTGATGGATGCATATTTATATGTAGATTATTAAACACTGATCTTCTTGGTTTTGATAAGCACATTAGGATTTTATGCAGATTTTTACATGCTTTTATGCAAAAAAAATTATGTGTTTTTATGCAGAATTTAATTTTTTGTATTTTATTTTTATATTTTTTATATTTTTATATTTTTTATTTATTTTAGGCGGGCTGGCCCGTAGCCCGCCAACCCACTCATAAAACGGGGCGGGTTATTCAATTCAACCCATTTTGTCAAAACGGGCCGGGGCGGGCTAGCCCATTTTAGGCGGGCCGGTGCGGGTCGGGGCGGGCTGGCCTGTATTGCCAGCCCTAATCTCATGTTATAGAGACAAACTAGTGGGCTCCACCACATTAAAAAAGAAAAAGATGATACAGTTATCGAAGGATGTGTAGGAGAGAAAATTTGTCTTATGTGACATGAGAATAGTTTTTCCCATATAAAATATATGAGAAATCATTCTTTAAAAATAAATAAAAAATAAATTATATGAATATGAGGGTTATGATATCTCATGTAACATATTACTAGAAGCATTATAAATTTGATTTTTTTTTTTTTAAAAAAAGCATTATAAATTTGAAATGAGATAATTGGATTTGGTGTCATAAATCTATAACTTTAAATTAGGCTAATTTTTCTCATTCTCAATAGAAAATCCTCAATTTCTGTATTAGTATTTAGAGGTGTGAAAAAAACTGGCTCACTTGCTCTGCTCTTGACCTGATCCATAAATATCTAATTTTTTTTAATTAGGTTTAAACACTAATCCACTTTTATTTGGGTCAATTTTAAATCTGACTTATTTTCATAATTGACTCAAAATTTGATCTATATCCATTATGTGAAAAAAAACAAAACAAAACAAAATCGCAATTATTATTTTCGTTTTTAGGATTATTTCTTCTCTCTGTTGGTGGGAAGTATTTTCTATGCTCCAGGATCACCCAATGATTTGGTGTTCCCTCTCACAACACTAATTTTTTCTTTTCCTTTTTATCCCTGCTATTTTTCTTCTTTTCCAGTTTTATCCTCTCATTTATACTAAGGGACCACCTAAAAATGGTGGTCCCGCCCCACAATAAATTCTCTCGTGTTGGTGCGCAAGGTCCGGTCTTGGCTTGATGGTTCTCATTAGCGGTCCAACGGGATACACCGGTCCCTTGGTAAACTGTCCTAAAATCCATGGTTCTCACACCGCTTTCGTTGCTGCAGGCTCCAGATCTTGCCACATGTTCATCAGAATTCCATCCGCATATAGCACGTCCTTTGCTGCTCTCAAATAACCCTCGTATCTAGGTCCGCCCGGTGATAAGAATGGTTTAAGGGTGTCCTCAAACCGAACCGGCTCACATAGATTTAAAGTGCATATCATATAAACTTTTAAAAAATTATGCTTATTTAGCATTTAAGATTTTTTCGATAAAATATGGTATTTGGATTTTAAAGTTAAATAAGTTTTTTTAAAATAAAATTATATTCCTTTATTTATTCAACATATATCAAATTTATTATATAATTTATATTTTTAAAATAAATCAATAATTAAGTTACATGAGTTTAAAAATTAAATCAATAACTATAAAAAAAATTAAAAACAAGTTTTGAAACCAAGTTAAAAGTGCGTCAGATCAGATTTGACCCGATTTTAAAATCAAGTCAGACCCACTTCAGAAACTAAGTTAAGTCACATCTAAATCGATTTTAAATTAGTTCAAAAAAATCAAACTAGGTCGAACTTGACTTAGATCAAATTAAATCTGGTCAAGTATACCTAACCTATAAAAATCAAATTATATCGGATCGGCACAAAAATTCAACCCAACCCATGTATCCCTACTAGTATTTACGTTTAGCTGTAAAGTTAAACACCATTAACAAATATTTTTTTTGAGATACAAACACCATTAACATTGTTTGCCCCGAGTTGGCTCTGATCTTTTCTTTTTTGGTTAACCGATGTTTAGATCAATTTTCGTGAATCTAAACTAATTAAGCTTCGTTTTGCTCTGTTCACCCTCACCTTAAGTCCTTTAACTTCCCATTGTGGCTTGCTACATTTAGAAATCTATAAATTCACTTTTGAAAAGCATAATTTCATATGGGGGGATAAAGAAGTCAACAACATATGGACTGGAAAAAAAAAAAAAAAAACACATTGAATAAAAAAATAGAATATTGGGTTTGTGATTTTATGACATGAGTGTAGCAACTAGCAAGGCAAAAATTCAGCAAAATGGTGGGCCTCCAACTCCAAATTTTCTGACACTTTCAGTAAATAGAGCAACAGAGGAAGTCGAGCAGCAACTTAACTCTTGCATTTAATGGCGCAACAACGCCATGCAAGTATAGCTGTAGATTTGAGGTGGTATCCAACCTAACCACAAAAAATGCATCTTTTTTTTTTTTTTCTCTCTCTCTCTTTTTCCCTTTATTTAAAGACCGTCAAGTGTGAACGAATATGCCACTTTATTCACACGAACAGAAAGAAGCATGTCAACTTTAGTCAACATAAAGGTTATTGTATAACATTGAAACGAGATTTTAACTCTTAACTAATTATTATATATTTATAATTATGAAAATTGGCTCAAGTGGTAATATGATTTTAAGGACATACGAATTTTCAAGAAAGTAGTTGTTTAGATCCTAGAGAGAATATTTAGAACAGAGTTGTTTAAATCCTGAAGACAAAATTTAGAACCGCTTGACTCAACGCATTTTGTAATCAGGGAGACAATTCGGGTTGGCAGTTCACGTTTAAATCGACACAAATATCTCTATATGAATATGAACATGATATATATATATATATATATATATATATATATATATATATATATATATATATATATATATATATATATATATATATATATTGATCACTTTTAAATTGACATAAATACAAATAAGGGTTTATACAAATAGGAAAAATCCGTGCCGTGACAAAAATGATAACCCCTATTTATAACCATGGACAAGCTATTATACTCTGAAAATAAAATAGTTTCATAAGAATGTGAGAAAATCTTGTGAAGAAAAAACCAATAAGTCAAAGTATATTACAAAAATGGAACAAAGAGATAGTATTTTCAATGACATTAAATATTTTGCATGTCTGATCAAGAAAATCTGTCCCAAAAACAAAGGATTGTAAAAGCTATAATGGCTCATCTTATACGAAGCAAGCCTTCCTAGTCTGTTCTTCCCATTTTAAATAATAACCATTCTGTTTGGTTGTTGTCGTCGCAATCACTTTTTGATCTTATAATATAACAAAAAAAATTATATTAATTTCTTCAACTATTTAACAGGCCTTGACATATACAATATGCTAAAAGGTAAGCACAAAAGTTGTTGAAATAGATGCTACTTTAATGTTTCCTTTTTATCTTTTGTATTTATAATTGGATTTAAAGAGGAGTGCGAGTTAAATCCAACTTTTCAATTAATTAATTCATGAATTAAAAAAAAGTTAAATTTTCTTTTTATTAAACAAAATAAAGGTTTATTTAGATGTTCAAATACAATGGAGTCTCACATTGATTCATAATGAGTTAAGTAAAATGCATATAAGGGCCTGTTTGGTGTGATGTGTGAGGCCTGATAATATAAGCTTATACTATATGTTATGATATTTTTAGTTGTTTGGTGTGATCATCGTATAATATAAGCTTATACTCTTTATACATTAAAATGATGTATAACTTAATCAGACCTAGTCTTGTTAGGCGGGGTCCGACGTCATGTCTCAATCCAAAAAATTAAGATATTAAGTTCATGGATCATTCTAGTTATATACTTTTCACTTAGTCCATTACTAACCAATATTGTAGGACTCATCACACTTGAATAACCTAACAATCTCTCCCTCAATGTGAAACCTAACAATGGTATGTTTCTCCTCAATCGAGTACCCCAGAGGCAAAGTACTCAACCTACCTCCTAACCAATCACCAGGTTAGCTCCAGCCTAACCCGGCTATAATATCATTGTCAGGCGAGTCTAGGAGGAGCCCATGGGAAGAGCCACCATCAATAGACTAAACTAGACCATCACATCAAGTGAGACTCATCACACTTAAATAACTCAAAAAAATCTTCACATGAAAGAAAATTAAATAGAAACAGAGAACCCACACCAACCAGGCAAGCAATATCGATCATAATTAATACAGCCCTATATACGTATAGATGGATTACATGTTGATAGGGTATAACCGCTATCGAAGAAGAAGAAGAAAGTAGAAGAGGTGAGAAAGAAGAGGAATCAGAGATGAGAGAAAGAAAAACTGAATAGTTCTGTTTATTATTTTTTTGATGATCGACACCTGTATACCAAGGGTCCCTTTAATACCCATGTCTACATTATTCTGTTACACGTCACCTTAACTATGACAAATAGCTATGTATCAGATTACATGTATTACACTTTCCTTTATCTACAATTCATCTCTAAATCTTAGTGGTTTTCTCCTTTCCCTAATAGCTCTTCTTTCAGCTATGCTTGGTTCTCTTCCTATATTTGCATCTTCACTGTTCCTCTCCCCTGTTTCTGCTGCTCTTGTACTGTCATGGTCCTCCTTAGATGTGGCTATCGTATCAATACTCCCACCATTGAAAACAACCTTGTCCTCAAGGTTGAAGGTAGGAAACTGTTGTTGGAATTCTTCCACACTTTCCCAAGTAGCTTGCTCAATAGGCATACCTTCCCATTGAATTAAAATTTCAGCAGTGCCATCATTTTTCTGTCGAGTATCCAGAATTTGGTTGGGTTGCATGACTCGTAAACCACCAGTAAATATTTCGGGTAAAGGAAATGGGCGAGTATTTTGATCTCCTTGAAATGGTTTGAGAAGTGATACATGGAAAGTATGATGGATTTTAGCTGTGGAAGGTAATGTGAGTTTGTAAGCAACTTTCCCAACTTTTTTTTCAATGGGAAATGGTCCAAAATACCTGTAACTCAGCTTGTTCGAAACACGACCAGCAAGTGATTGTTGTCTATATGGGTGGAGACGTACCCAAACTAAGGTACCTGGCTGGAAATGAACATCTCTCCTATGGATGTCTGCTTGTTGTTTCATCATTTGCTGAGCTCTTTGTAAATTACTTTTCAACTGTTGCAGTAGTGTCTGTCTATCAATCAGTAAGGAATCCACGGCTGGTGTTGTAGCAGTATTAGGGATATAATCCAAAACTCCAGGTGGTTCACGGCCGTAGACAATTTTGAATGGGGACATATTGGTTACTGAATGAGAGGCAGTATTGTAGCATAATTCTGCCCATGGCAGCAGCTTGGACCAGTTTTTAGGAGAATCTGACACAAAGCATCTTAAAAATTGTTCCAGTACTCGATTAACTACTTCCGATTGACCATCCGATTGTGGATGATATGCCGTAGATCTTCTCAAACTAGTTCCACTCAACTCAAACAATTCCATCCAGAATTTGCTAAGGAATATAGGGTCTCTATCTGAAATGAGAGACTTTGGAATGCCATGGAGTTTACAAACCATATCTGTAAAAAGATTGGCCACCTTGACAACATTGAATTTTTTTGGTAAGGAACCAAAGTGTGCCATTTTTGAGAGCCTATCCACAACTACCAAGATTGTTGTGTGTCCATGGGAATTAGGGAGTCCAATGATGAAATCCATAGAGAGGTCTTCCCATACTCTTTCGGGTATCAGAATGGGCTGGAGGAGACCTGCAGGCTTTTGTGTTGGAATCTTGGCTTGTTGACACACAAGGCAAGAATGAATAAATTTCTTAACATCCTTTTGCATGCCACTCCAGAAAAAACTGGCAGAGACCCGAGCCATTGTCTTCTGAATGCCTAAATGACCTCCAATTAGTGTTGCATGACATTCCTTCAGAATCTTCTGAATCAAGGGTGAATGAGGATCAAGAAGCAATTTTCCTCTTTTTAATAATAACCCATCTCTGATTTCTAACCCATGGTCTACACTCTGAGAATTGGATAACAATTGCTGCTGTTGCCGAAAAAATTCAGATTGTAGATTCTCTTCTCTCAGCTCATCTAAAAGGACGAATTGGTGTATGGAGAGTGCCATAAAGCTCATGATTTCAGGCTGTCTGGAAAGGGCATCAACTGCTCTATTTTCCTTGCCTGGTTTATACACTATGGAGTATTGAAATCCCAAGAGCTTAGTGAGATAATACTATTGCTCCGGAGTCTGAATTACTTGATCCAAGAGAGCTTTTAAACTTTTCTGATCTGTCCTAATAAGAAACCTCCTTCCCAACAAATACTGACGCCATTTCTTCACTGCCTCTGTAATGGCATATAATTCTCTGACATATGCTGCTGCCCTCTGCATTTTCAAGGACAACTTCTTGCTAAAATAAGCAAGCGGATGATCATTCTAAAGAAGGACAACACCCACACCTAAGTCAGATGCATCAGTCTCAATAATGAAATCTTGATTGAAATTTGGCAAGGCCAACACTGGAGCAGAAACCATGGCTGCCTTGAGAGCTTCAAATGCTGTTTGAGCAGCTGTGGACCAGAGAAATGCATCATGTTTAAGTAAATCTGTCAAAGGGGCTGCAATGGTTGCATATCCTTGAACAAATTTCCTGTAATAGCCTGTGAGTCCAAGAATTCCTCGGAGTTGTTTCACATTTCTGGGTGCTGGCCATTCTAGGATGGCTTTTATTTTATTCTGATCCATGCTTATACCTTTGTAAGATACAATATGTCCCAAATATTCAACCTCCCTTTGAGCAAAAGAACATTTGCTCTTTTTGACAAAGAATTGGTGAGTTTGCAAAGTAACTAAGACCTGTTGTAAATGCTGTATATGCAGATCCAGAGAGGCACTATACACAAGTATGTCATCAAAAAAAACAGCAACAAACTTGCGCAAATAAGGATGAAGGATGTGGTTCATGGTGGCTTGAAATGTAGAGGGGGCATTGGTTAGCCCAAAAGGCATAACCAAGAACTCATAATGGCCTTGGTGGGTCCTAAAGGCTGTTTTATGGGTGTCATCTGGTTTAAGAAGTATTTGGTGATAGCCAGCTCTCAAATCTAATTTTGAAAAAATCTGAGAACCTCCCAACTCATCCATTAACTCATCAACAGTTGGAATGGGAAATCTGTCATTGATAGTAATGCTATTGAGTGCCCTATAGTCAATACAAAATCTCCATGTGCCATCTTTGTTTTTTAACTAAAAGCACAGGAGATGAAAAAGGACTACTACTATGTTTGATAAATCCCGAATCCAACATCTTGGCAACTTGTTTTTCAATTTCATTCTTTTGAAAGTGTGGGTATCTATATGGTCTAACATTCACAGGTAGGGTGTTGGGTTCAAGATGAATTTCATGGTCTATATGTCTGTGTGGGGGTAAGTTTGTAGGTTCATGGAATAGCTCATCAAATTCTACTAAAAGTGTTTGTACCTGCTGTATAGGAGCCTCTGTGGAAGAATCAGAAACCATGTCCAACATCTCCAATTGAAACAAGGAAGCTACCTGCCCTGTCTGTTGTATTTTTCGAAACTGGTTGAGAGAAATGGGACCTGTATGAGACTCTCCTTTAAGCTTGATTATTTCTTTGTTCCACTTAAACTCCATAGTAAGCTTAGTATAATCCAAAGTGACTGGTCCAAGGACTTGCAGCCATTGAACATGATGCTCTCCGGCAAGTATACCGATCGCACAAGTAATAAAATGATAAGTAAAGTTCGTCTCCACAGGAATTGAGATCGAATATCAAATAAAACTTTTCCCTTTAAGAATGGACGATTTCCAAAAGGGCTTTTTGACAAATATTGTCAATTTGATGGAAATTGAATTTTGAAAATAAAGGACTTGTTTTTGTATTTTTAGATTGATAAATAAAACAATAAAATTGAAAATTGATTTGTAAAGAAGATGAGAAAAGCATTGTAGTCAGGGTTCATTCACCAAATGATCCTCGCTTTTTACTCCGGATTGATTTACAATAATTATTTATATAATCACTCAGATAAATTATCCTCTAAAAAAGAGTTAATAGTTAACCCTCAATTCCTTGCAAGGTTAACCCTTTAATCCCATGAGAAACCCCAATTCCTTGCAATGTTTCTCAAGGGATCAAGCAATGGGCGCGATAATTTAAGCATCTGCAATCGTATACACGTCTATTCCTAGCACGCATACAGATTGTTATCTTACCCCCTTTCGAGATCAAAACCCCAATATTCCTATCTAGGGTTTTGATCCTCAGAATATCCCCAACTATTAGATCGATCAACTCTAACAAAGGGAATATCGAATTCGCACAGAGTAATGATAAAGATAATTATATAAATCAAAAATCATAAACCAATCCTTCGTATCAAGGGTTCACATATGGATCATGACCCTGACTACAATAAAAATGATCTAGCCGATCAACATACTGATCGCTGATCTAAAATTCAACATAAACTAAAAATAAAAGAGAAAGAAAAAGAAGAAGAAGATGAAGAACGAAGAACGCGAAGAACTCCACAGCTCCCCTTTCTTCTCCCAGTCCAGATCTGAATGAATGGAATGGTGGAGGACCACCCTTTTTATACTTGAGTTTCTGGGCGTGGTCCATGTGATGTTGCGTGTATAGATAAGGATGACACTTCAGCGTGATGTAATGCTGACAATGCATCCTATCTTTATTTGCTGTAGTGCCAGCTGTGCTTTGACTCAGCGCTTTGATTGCAGATTCTTTCCTTAATTGCTTCAGCGCTAATTGAGGATAGTTTGAAATGTGATGTTCCTCTCAAAGTGTCTAGATTTGCCTCACAATTTCTGAGTTCCACCTTCGGGTTTTGTGAAGAGTTCTATTTACAAGACTCTTTTTTCTTCGCACAGCACAATAATTCTTTCCCGAAAATGTCGTGAAACGTATAACTGAAGATTTAATTAAAACTTATTACGTAACTGAAGAATTAAATTAAAACTTATTACGTAACGTAAGAATTTAATTAAAACCAGTTTTGAATTCAAATTTTGAATTCAAAATTTCACTTCTTTTTCCTGTAAAAACACAACTAAAATGTGCATATTATTGACATACAAAGAATCAACATAATTAGCAAATATGTATTTAAATTGCTCTCTTATGACTCAATTCTTGTCAATTTTAACACAGAAAAATAACACTTGCCAGAGGCACATCAAACCATACCCAGATTTAAACGTTGCTGTCCCCAGCAATGTAAAAGACTTAATCCAGGAAATATTCGCTTAATCCAACATAACAATCATAGACACTATCAGATACAATATGCTATGCCTGCCTGACTCAATATCATGAACTTCCAATAATGCCATCAGCTTCTTAAATATATAAGTCTACATTGATTACCCCTCACACAGATAAATAATGTTCACTCAGCACTCAGTGTTTAAGGGTATCATGAGCACTCAATTACTCAAAGCTATAACACTACCATATGCTTGATTATATTCTCAAAAATTCTTAAAATTGAAAAATCAAACAATGCATCAATTGATCAAAAGGACTTCACAGGTTGTAACTTGGCCGGGGTAATAGGTAGGAAAATCTGGATGGTAGCTCAAACAACCAAGAGATTGAAAACTGATATTATTTCACTTTTAACAGATTCAATCAATTGTTTTGCTCCACTAACATTCCCACAGAATTTCGGGAATTAATTCCTTTTAACCACCTTTTACTCTTTTCCCTTTTCTTGCTTTCTTTTCTTTTTCTCTTTTTCATTTTGCCCTCTCTCTCTCTTTTTTTTTTTAAGGGCATAGATGACTTTTTTTTTTCATCCCTTAATTACTTGAACATTGTGGAGCTTACCTCAATTTCTTTATTTTATTTTCAACACATTCAATGATTCAATCTCAATCAAGGTAAGTCACGAAAAATGGATATAGGCTAAGCCATCAATCAGGCCACAGGTCATTTATCAAGAATTAAGTTCAGGCTCAAAGGGCTAGCAAGGGAAAATCTCATACAGGTGGGCTATTTTGGCCAATAGCTAATAAGAACAAAATGCCTTTATCATATCAATCAATGCATGCATAACAGAGAAACAAATCTCTATCCTGCGAGACTAGCAACAAAATAAAAATTGTCTCTTTTAATTTTTTTATTATTGTTTTACTTGTCGTTTTGTATTGTAGGAAAAAAAAAACTTTGCTGTAACAGGACCGATTGAAAGCCCGGTGATAAATCCCTTATATAATATATACGTGAATTGATAACATTTATATGGCCTCTTAATTTCCTGGTGAGCATTCTCCTATAGAAAGTGAGAGGGACATCTTTCAACGTTACTCCGGAAACCCATGTTCCCTTATTTATAACAATGGCCAGCAACCGTGCCATGTCTGTCAACAGGTGAAGTCTGAAGAAGCATGCTCATTAGATTTTGGGTTTTCGTTTTGTAGTTTGACATGACACAACAAAGTTTCCTAAACACACAACATTTTGTGGGACCCACACTTTTAAAAACAAAAAAAAAATAAAAATAAAAATAAAGGCACGCAAAACAAATCTCTATAACATTACAGAATCACTTTTCCTACGACATAATTATTATAAAACCCTTAGTTTTTCCTTGATGAAAATGAACTTAAAACTTAAAACCAAATCCCTTACATCATTTTTATAGGAAATGAATAATGATCTAGTGCTTGAGTGAATTACACTCAACTTAACAAGAACTTACGGGCTAGGATTGATGAAATTGAGGTTCTAGGAATCAAATAATGGGGCAAACATCAACAATCACAGCACAGGAGACCGAAAGGAAAGTTATAACAGAGCTTAATTCACCGTTTAACTGTGAAGTAGGTAAGAGTGTGGAGAGTATTTTTGGCACTACCCTCCCACTGAATGTTTAATATGACAGTCATATTTTCATTATGTATTTTTTGAGAGTGTATAGCAAAAATTTTAAAAAAATTATCTCTCTCCATGTTAGTCAACAATTTTTGAAGAGAAAGAAAAAAAAAATCAACTTTAATATTATTGTGTATGACTCATACTTCGCGTTCAGATAAAGACTCTTGTTGGGTTAACAAAAAGCCCACTAGAGTTCCGCAATTAAGGTTTTCTAAATCCTATTTACAAAACCATATTTAATGGATATGACTCATACTTCGCATTCAGATGAGAATTCTCGTAAAAGGGACGGCGCCCCCAAGCAATAGATATCTGATACTGTTGTGAGCATCTAATTTATTATAATTTTATTTTCTTTATAGTTTGGATTGGAGTTCATAAATAGTTATTATTAGAATTTTATAAATATTATATATAACTGAGTAAATTTAAATCTAGTCTATAATAAATAGTTGCGGAGCTACGTTGGTAACAGTTATTATTAGAATTTTATAAATCTTATATATAACTGAGTAACTTTGGTAGCAACTTAGATGTCTTAATGGCTCACCGATAATAAATGAATCAAAATAAACCTATTGTGTGAATTTCTCTCCTTTTTTTTTATCAATTAATTTGTGCAATTTGTGTATCCTTTCCGAAATAGAGAGTAAAAATATCAATTTGTGCGAATTTGTTTTTCAGTGTGAATGGTTATGTAAAAGTACACAAGCTTGTGGCTGATGTAGGACTGTCCTGTCATGTGTTACTCGGCCAAATAACTCAGATTCATTCATCACCGACACTGCCGTTTGTTTGGTGTTATCATAAAAGTAGCTTTTATCTTTTTTTATTTTATTTTAGAAATACTTTTTATTAAAATTAAAGTTATTTATATTTTTATGAAAATATTTAGTTTTTAAAAAAAATATTTGACTTTAACTTTTGATTTCTGGTTTTCTTATAAGTTAAATTTTAGCTTCTGAAAAAAAAAATTAACTTTTTTTGTGTCTTCTATTTTTTATAAAATAACTTTTTTTGTATCTTCTATTTTTTATAAAATAGACATCCAAACGAACTAAAAATGAGAAGTATTTTTTTTTCTTCTTAACAGGCCGTTAGCCTTTCGTTTTTCTTCTTCTTCTTTTTGTCCTTATATAAATTTTTTCACCACTATATTGGAAATAAATTAATCCAATAATCTAATATAAAAAAAAAAAATTAATCCAATAATCAAGTTCAATCTTATCTGTTTTTTTTTTGTAAGCAAGTTCAATCTTATCTACTCAAAGGTGGTGAAACGTATTGTTAAGGAAAACAAACTTATTATTATTAAACCAATGATTGCATCACTCTCTTATTGGAAAAAAAATAAAAATGGGATAAAATTATTACAATAATTCATTCATTAGATGATTTTAGGGAAAAGTTCAAAAAAATTCAAGTGGTTTAATTTTAATCATTTATTTTTCTCTCTATATATATATATATATATTTATTCTCAATTATCTTTCTTACGATCTTTTTATTTAAATCTATTTTTAACATCGTTAATAATCAAATTAACTTGTCTCTTACATAAAATGTTGTTAATCTGATATAAAAATCTTTTTCTTTTGTATACAAAAGAAATTAAAAAAACAAAACTACATATCACTGACCACTCGGGCCTAGGCTACACCTGTATAGTTCCTCCCCACTATTTCAACACATCCTGAGGAACATAATCAAAGAAAAAAGTTTGTCATCTCAAGGAAATGCAAAATTTGCAAATCATATTATTAGTATTAAAATTTTTTACTACTAACTTACTATCTATCTAATCACCATTGAATCAAAGAGAGAATGTTAAAAAAATTTGAAAAAAGAGAAAATATTAATGCAATGATGATTAGATAGATAGTGAGTTAGTAGTATAAAATCTTTGTAATATTATAAAATTCGTTTTGTGTGTCTTAATTTTTATTTTTTATTTTTTTGTTTTAAAATTTGCAAATCAATGAGTTACCCTGTTTCCCTCTTTATAGATATGAGCAAATTCCATCAGTCAATCACAAATCACAGTTCCCAAGTTGAATAATTTTATTAATTAATCCAACTAGAGGATGATTTCCAGTGATATAAAAATCTTTGCCCCAACATTAAATTGTCTTGTGTCTAAGAGCTCATCAATTCCCATCATATAATTAGTCTTTTCATTAGTTTGGAAGGAAGTGGAATCATCTCTTATTATATTCTTCAAAATTATAAAATTCAACAGTTGCGAAGTTAATTTTTGTCCCGACAATGAAAAGAATTGTTAGAAAAGGATGATATGGCTCTTATATCTTGAATGCAGACAATATAACACTTGCCTTGTACATTGTGATGTTCATATTCATTTTACCTTTTGTGTTGTATAAATATTTTGACTAACTTTCTCAAATAATCAATTTCTTAAGGAGAACAAAAAAAGTAGGATGTACAACTAAAAAATAGAGTTGCTTGTATGACAGATTTTTATGATAGAATAGTGCTTTTGATACAGGCAAAACAGTAATAAAATAAATAAATTAGTTCAAAATTTAATTGTATTAAAATGAACTTGATGAATTTACCCAAAAAAAAAAATGAACTTGATGAAAAAGATCATAAAAAAAGTAAGTGATAAAAAAAATATAAGGAATAAACGGTAAAAAAATAAATTACGGTAGATTTTTGAATTACTCATTTGGTAGAGGAGAATTTTTTTTAATGTGTGAGAATAAAAAATTTTAATTCCCAGGAATATACTTGAAATTTTTTTTTTAAATATTACTAAAAAGTTATCTAATAGGCCAAAATATTATAAAAAAATTATGTAAAGTTTTTCTATGTCATGGGAATCCAAAAATATCACCCTTCTAATGATAATATTTTGAGTTAAAAAGCTTGAGATTTATTTTCCTAACACCAAACCGACCCATAATGTTTACAATAAACAGTGTATTAGATTTTATTTTTTTTGGTAAACAACACCGTAGTAGATTAAATATTACTATTTTGACGCATGGTCCTAACTTCATTTCCCAATTGTTTTCTTTTTAAGGGCCATTTGATAGAGAAAAGTTTTTTTTACAATTTTTTTTTTCGAGAATATAGTGAGATTTTTTTTTTTCCCGGAATAAGTTATGAAAAAGTGTTTGGTAGACTAATTTTTTTTCAAATTGAATTAATTTTACTAATGCTATATTTGATTGATTGTAAAATATTAATAGAAATATAAATCGTAATAACAAAATTAGCCATTTTTACACATCTACTTATATATTATATAAGAATATTTTTGTCTCAAAATATGAAAATGCATTTCCCAATTAATAAATAATACCATGATTAAAATGAGATTATTTTTTTCCTATGTGTAATTAAAAATAGAAATAATAAGAAAAAAATATCCTTGAATTTTTTTTACCAAACATATGGTAAAAAAAAACTCCCTTATCCCACTTTCCCATCATTTTACCAAAAAATTTATACCAAACACATTCAATTAATATTTTTTTCTTTAAAAAGAAAGCTGAGACAGTTGTGGGTTGGAGTGTGGTGCCCACTGCCCCCCAGTCTCCTTTGGCTTTGGGGCGTAGGTACTTGATGAAACATTGCACGTTACCATATTCATTATTTATGTCTCTGGTTTTAAGTTTTAAGTACTTTTAACCTTCTCTTCCCTTTGCTTCTCAACACTGAAACTGCTTCATATTGCTTCTGCCTCCTCCACACTTGTAACCATTTCGTGTCTCGTTAACTAAATTTTACACGACATTACAGATTTGAATCTCTTAGCCATGGGGTCTCACCTATCTTTTTTTTATCTTGGATGATCCATGCAAAAGCACAACCCCCTCCCACTTCATTCTTAAGAGGTCAGAAACTAAAGTACATACCTCTTACAATTTTGTTCCTGTACCATCATTTTAGTTTTAATTATTTCAATTAAAAAGTGTATATGTTTATGTTGATGTTGTGCTGAAATTTTATGAAATTTGATTATGCCACAATGTATATGTTTATGTAAATAACACTGTAATAAATATACTTCTTCTGTATGATGGTAAGTTTATGGTCAAACACCATAAAAGTATAGAATAAATCTGCAACCTTGCTATGACAATACGCTCATATGGTTAAAATTCTTCGTCTATTAACTTGAGGGTTTAGAAATGAGCTGAGGATTTTGACTCATTTGTTAAATCAGATTACAATTGGCTGATTTTTAATATATGTTAGCTTTTGATTTTGTTTTTGGTTTCACTAAATTTTTTTTAATATAAATATATTTCATTTAGAAACAAATTTGAACCTGATTCATATAGGGAAAAAGCTCAACTAAATATTGGTTCGTTGAACTCAATAGCTGAGCTTGGACCAATAAAATGAGTTAAAGGTCACTTTGAGATAGGCTTGGATCAGTTCATCTCATTTTCGGTCCTGACTATTCCTGAAAATTTAATGCAACCCTTTTTGTGACGGCAAGTATTGATATAGTGCTTCACAATGAGCTCATACTATAATTGATAAAGTAGTGAAAACTATTATTTGCATAGCATCACTGATTTGCATGAAAAAGTTATCATTGTTGTTATTTTGGTTCACTCTTATGATGAGCTCATCCTTCCTGTTAGACTACAGTAGCATACTCCTTTTCCGCTGACCAAAATCTCCATGCAGGCTTCTCATCGTTGAAAGCCTTCTGAGCATTATGGATCACAGGATGCGTTTTTGGGGAAAAAAATCCTCTGAGAAAACAATTTTAGCAATTGACAAAGCAAATCTCACTTTAAAGGAAAATGGTGAGGTAATTATGTCTAACATCAATTGTTCTGTTATGATCACATATATTTTGCTCTTTTTGTAAATGTCATGGAATTTTCAGGTTCAGATATTGATTAAGCTGCCTGCCAATATGCTTCCTCCCCCCTTCATACCATCAATTCACACTTGTTAGATGAAATGCTATTCTAGACGGACCTTTTTCCTGGGCCCTTTGTTCAGAATTTGTGTATAATTATAAAAAAAAAAAAACCACTCCCCGTTAAACCCGACTAGCGAGTGTGGGGTGAAGGAAATCCTTGTACGCAGCCTTACCCTTGCATAATTGCAAAGAGGTTTACCTATTTGTTAGAGACCTGGAATTCTTCCCCATAATTTTGTGGGATATAATGTTTGCTTTATTACTTGGTAAAAATAATTGGAATTTTGTGTTGTTTTGCCTTTCTGTTTTAGGCACAGGCACTTTTAGCTGAAAAAGAAAAATTGGAGAAAGACTTAAAAAGATTAAATGATAAGCTTGCTTTTGCTCTTTCTGACTGTAATGCTAAAGATGAGCAGGTGAAGAAACAAACAAAAATTGTGCAAGAAGCAGTGGCAGGTATTATTCATGCATTCCTGTGTGTGTTCATTTATCTGTCCTCTTCGCTATCTAACTTGGGACATGAAAAATAATCAATTATGCATTATTCTTAGAGTACTTTTACCTGTCTCTTATAAAAGCTTCCTTTGAAGGATGGGAGAAGGTAGAAGCTGAAATGTTGTCTATGAAGCAAGATCTTGTTGGAGCTATGCAGCAGCGATTACTTTATGAAGAAAGAGTGGCGCATTTGGATGGTGCTCTAAAGGAATGTATGCAACGGTTGCATTTTGTTAGAGAAGAACAACAGCAAAGGATTCATGATGCTGTGGTGAAGGCTTCAAAAGAATTTGAACAAACACACATGGTTTTGGAGGAGCAGCTATCAGAGACCACTAAAAGGCTTGCTAAATCTGGGCTTGAAAATTCTCATCTTAAGAAATATATTGTTACTAAAGAAAATTTGATTGAAGATCTGAAAAGACAATTGGCTCAAGCAGAGGCAGATCATAATGCACTGATGATCAGATTAGAGTCCACCGAGAAAGGTAACACTTCTCTGAAGTATGAGACTCGAGTTCTTGAAAAGGAACTTTATATTCGTAATGAGGAGAGAGAATTGTATCGTCGAACAGCTGATGCTTCTCATAAGCAGTACTTAGAGAGTGTAAAAAAAATTGCCAAGTTAGAATCAGAATGCCAGAGGCTGCGTGGTCTGGCTCATAAACGGTTACCAAGTCCTGCTTCCCTGGCAAAAATGAAAAATGAAATTGAAATATTGAGGCAGGATTCATTTGAAATGAGGAGGGAAAAGTTGAACTCAACCAGTTTAGTGGTTGAATCTTCTGTTGACAGTTCTCCTGAGATTAGACAAATCACTACTTTGACTGAGCAACTATGTGCTGTGGAAAAAGAAAACAAGAATTTGAGAGAATCCCTAAATAGGCAAACAAATGAAGTCCAATTCTCAAGAGTAATGCTTGCTCGCACAGCTTCTAAACTGTTGCAACTTGAGTCACAGATTGAATCTAAAGGTCAAGCGACATTGGGGCAGCCTAGTAGTAATCTTGCATTGCAAGAGTTCTCTATGGCATCAATGTCTGACAGTGGTAGTGATGACAAGGTTAGCTGTGCCGAATCATGGGCTTCTGCATTGATTTCAGAACTGGAGCACCTTAGAAGTGGAAAACAGAAGAAATCATTGTCATGCAAAAGTGTTGGACCTTCAGATATAAATCTTATGCATGACTTTGTTGAAATGGAAAAATTAGCACTGGTCTCTGTTGAAAAAGCCCCTGAAATTTCTCATGCTTCTTTAGAATCAACTAATGAAATAGATGGCTTCTCTGATACAGGACCAAGTGAGAATACTTCTGAAGTTATAGGTAAGGATATCTTTCCAGTGTCTGGTCATTTGTTAGAGTTCTCAACATCAAATCAGGAAACGTGTTCCATTGACGTATTAAAGGGTAATAATATTCCTGGTTGGCTTCAGGATGTAGTAAAAGTGATCTTGGAACAAAACTATGTCACTCATAAGAACCCTGATGATATACTTGAGGACATTAGATTGGCTTTGAGGTATCTAAATTATCTAGATCGATGTGGATTTGATTCAAGCAAAGGATCCGGTCAAGTTGGTGCATCTAATCCCCCCTATTTTGGTCACCAAACCTCATGGGAACCTTTGAATGATTCTGTGGTAGATCCACCTGGTGAAGTAAATGATGCTGAGATCTCATCAATGAAGAGAATAAAACAACAATCTCAGAGAGACCTGAGTAAATCAATAACCAAGATAATTGAGCTTATTGAAGGGATCAGCATGCCTGCTGAGGATAATGATAATTCAGATCCCTTGTGCCAAAGAGATGGAAATATCCGTACACATAAGAACCAAGGAATGCCAACAAACTACATTGTCCGTGTTTTCCAGTGGAAAACATCTGAACTCAGTAATGTCTTACAGCACTTTCTCCAAGTGTGTTACGATTTACTGAATGCCAAGGCTGATCATGAAAAATTTGCTGCAGAATTAACTACAGCTTTGGATTGGATTATGAATCACTGCTTTTCACTTCAGGATGTTTCTAGTATGAGGGATGCCATTAAAAAACAATTTGATTGGGATGAGACACAAAGTGAAAATGAAGCTGAAATTGGGATGTTTGAGGTTGCAGATAAGCTGCATCTTCCAAGCGAACAGTTATCATGTTTGCCTGCACTAACTAATTCAGATTGTCATGAACTTCCAGCTGAAGAGATGCAATATGATGAAAAGGGAGAATTTAAAAATATCAAAGATAAAGAGATCAGTTCTGAATCTGAAAAGGAAGCCTTGGAAGGGAGGCTTCAATCAGCTAAGAATCAACTTCAGGAATCAGAGAAAACCATTGCCAGCTTGAGATTGGAGTTACAAACCTTGAAAGAATCCAATGGAATACTTGGGGATCAAATACAAAATCACGCATTTGTGAATGCTGATCTTGAGCTTACAGAATCTGAATTGAAAGAGGTTCATCACAAGGTTTTGGCATTAGAAGTGGAACTCGAGACCAAGAACCTCTATTGTGAAGAATTAGAGACCAGATGTGTTGAACTTCAGCTCCAGCTTGAAAGGTATTCGTAATGTAATAATTTTTGAACTTTTGGCTTTTAATTTCTTATTTGAGGATTGTCACACTCACGTATCAAATTTATCTTCTCAGCATGACACAGAAGTGCTCGAATGATGACATTACTCAGAAAGATAAGCCGCCACAAACTGTAAGCTCATCTCATTTTATTCCCTTTACTCGTTGACTCGTAGTAAATTTGGGAAATCCCAGACTGGAGCATGATGAGCAAGTTACTTCATGCATTCTTCAATTGCATAAGCTTTGCATGCCAGAAATATTTCATGCATACAAATCTCCAAAACTTAGGAATTGGCATTGAAATTGGCACACCATTTCCTTCCGGTTAAACATAATTGAAAATAGCTATATCCAATGCTGTGATTTTAGTGAGGAAGCTGGGATAAGATTTTAGATTAGTAATGAAAACAGACTATAATTTATATTGACAATTTTATATCTGTTTTGCGTGGTACTTTCCACTAATTTGAATAAGCAGAGAACATCAAACAAACAAGAAAACTTGTCTTTTTACTTTTGATGAAGGAAAAAACTTGTGTTGCAACTTTCAAGGTAACTTAAAAATGAATCAGGGGCATCTAATTGAAATAATCTGATTTTCCATCTATCATATCGTTTCCAATCATCAACTAGGGTCTTCATATTTCCTATTTCCTGTCAGTTCCACTAAGAAAGAATCCTGTAAAGAATTAAAAGTGGATACAAATAAATGAAAATGAAGACCTGATAGATATTGATCAAAACAATTGACAAAAAACAGGAAAAGCAAGAGCATCTACCCTTGTATAAGTTTAACAACAATGGTGCAGTAACTAAAGTGATGAGTTGATTGCTTGCTTGTGCAAATTCATCTCTATTGCAATATATACTGGTATTGAGTTGGGGATTGTTTATCAATCCTGCAGGGGTGGGAGATAACAGCTGCTTCAGAAAAGTTGGCAGATTGTCAAGAAACCATCATTCACCTTGGGAAGCAGTTGAAGGCAACGGCTGCACCAAAGGATGCATTCCTTTTTGACAATGTCATTGCCAACCATCGTCATACAATAACAAACAAAACTACTGTCCCCCTAAAAGACATGAAAGTGAAAAATAGATGTTCTCTACTTGAGATGCTAGCTGATGATGATATCAAAGCCAAAGTTAAAAGCCAGG
The DNA here is from genome assembly GCA_032173675.1 of Gastrolobium villosum. Classification (NCBI taxonomy): domain Eukaryota; kingdom Viridiplantae; phylum Streptophyta; class Magnoliopsida; order Fabales; family Fabaceae; genus Gastrolobium; species Gastrolobium villosum. The sequence goes on along the minus strand of JAVKPL010016291.1, from coordinate 22,350 downwards.
AATACAGTGCTACTGTTAATTCTTTGGACATTGTACCTGCCAAGAAATCTGGAGGTCGAAATTTGTGGAAAAGGCTATTAGGTAGGAAGAAGAAAGCCAAAAAGAAAAACTTACTTTCCTTTTAACACATGAGATGTGATTCTAGTGTTGTTTAGTACTTCTTAAGAGGGGAAAACAATTATATCTTCTTTGTTATGTTTCTAATGGAGACTTGAGTCATGTTTGAGTGTTTTACTCTTGACCCTTGTATATATACGCCTGACAACAGAAAATTCATTTTGTTGAATGCATGAAAAATTGTTGTCATGGCATGTATACTTACCCGAGTGTTCAACATTTAATTAGGCCGTTCTGTCTTTGTATTGATGAAAGATACTTTGGTTATCAAAATCATATATGGGAATAAATCTTTGGTGCTACTGTTCTGTTCTTTAGAAATATTACATGTGAGTTAAAGGCCAAATTTTTTCTCTCTCTTATGATGTGTAATGTTCTTGGTTATCAAAATCATATATGGATGACAGTTTGTTTAATACCGGTCTTGCTTGCACTAGCCCAATGGGTATAAATCATAATATCAATCGTTAAGTTGAGGTTATCTTTCATGTTTTCATGAAATAGGAAAAAATTAGACCGCCATCATGTACCAAATGGGAAAAATAAAGCATTTGCATGTAGAATTTCCCCGCACGTAGCATCATGGAGACCATTGGTGTTGAGGACTGAAAAACAGAGAGAGAAAGGGAAGAATGGGGATGATTAGTTGAATGTGGAAAACGTGAGAATTATTACAGGCAAATAACATTACTCTACACCAGAATTCCACTTTGAACAATCTGACGACATTGGATTATTAAACCCACCTTGATTTTGGAACAATGACCAAAGTGACACTGTTCACCAACTTTTTTACCTAAATGTCAGGCGAACAGTCTATTTCAGCTCCCCGGTGTAGCAAATAACACATTTTTAGTGAATACCAAGTTCGCTACCCCATGTAGCGACCTTCAAACTTTTTTTTTACTTTGGTACTTGTTATCCACTAAAAACGTAACACATCAGCAAACCGAGTTCACTACACAATCTGACGACATAAGATTGGATTATTAAAAAAAAATTGGTGAACCCACTGTTCCCTTGATTTTGGGTTCAGCTTTGAGTGGTGATGTTCACACCAAAATTGTTTTTAGTAAAAAAATTACTAACGATAAAACATTATTTTTTTATTCTGAATTTCCTACGTGACCCACAACAATTAAATTTTCTCAGCTATAGATAGATATAATTCATCAATATTATTCAAATAAATTTCCTAAAGAAATTATTCATGACAATAAACATTTTCCTTTGGCTTTGGCTTTAGTTTCAATGAGCAATGTCGGGTCGTCTAGTGTCTGTATTATGCACTTCCTATTACTATTAATCATGCCCATTTTTTTACTCTCTTTCTTTAACAGTAAGGGTAGAGTATCTTGCATTCAGCTTTCACGATATTAAATATTTCCCCCGTCAATTTTTAAAGATGTAATCCCCAAAAATTAATTGTCTTAAATGATTAGCCAAGGTTCATGCTACATGCACTAAACCATAAAATGTCCTTTCTCTGCTTCGTAAGCATGTGAAGGTTTTTGGCAGCAGGTCAAGGCCATCGAGCAACAGCATAAAGGTACCCTTCGTGGATACAAGTTACTACTAATACCGTCTAGCTCCCGCAGCAGTTTGTTTGGTCAACCTGCAATAACATGTCAAGTATTGATTGTGGGTGCAAGGGATGCAAATAATCAAGTCATTTGAGAGGATCAAGTTGATATTGAGTTACTTCCATCTATGTGAACTTTTTTTTAGAAAAAAAGCCCGAGACATGTGAATTAAGAGTGTAACAATATTATTACTACTACGTGTACAGCATGAAACATAATAGGGTTTAAGGTTTAAGGTTAAATTGATTTCAATGCAATGAGAACTCAAGGTAAAATATACAGGCCTGAAGAATGAATTGTATGATTTTCCTCCAATTATACTTTCCAAAACTTCATATTAAGTACTCGAAATGCCAAATGCAAAGGTACTGAAGCCTGAAGGTGGAAGAATATCTGATAAAGCATATTAATCTCTGTGAAGTACGAAATTTGCGACATCATGAAGCCCAGCTTCCTCGTAACATTTGGCAATCCGCTCCAAATAATCATCCCATTTTCCCTCTATAGAAGCCAAATCCAACAAGAAAGCAGCTTCATCTAGTACAACCTGCAAATTGATTCAAAAACGAAAGCGAGAAAATTTAAGATGAATATCAGCATTCACCCTTGCCTAGAATATTTGATGTTATAGCCATAATATTCAAATTAAATCAACAAATAGCTGACACTATATATTCAAATTAAGAAAGCAGCTTCATCTAGTACAACCTGCAAATTGATTTGAAAATTAAAACGAGAAAAATTAACATGAATATCATCAGCATTCACCCTTGCCATGAATATTTGATGTTATAGCCATGGTACTCAAATTAAATCAATAAATAGTTGACACTATATATAGAACCTGAGCAGGCGCCTTTCCCTTTTTAAGATCTTCTTGCCTTCCCTCTTCAGTCACCTTCTCTTTAATGTACTCAATTTGCTCATCGTCCCATTGTGCTATATTGGCAACGTCCTAAAAGAAAATGAATATCACAGAAGGAAATACCAGAAAAGGAGGAAAGGGAGGAAAACAGGCATAGAAGCAAAAGAGACTGATGAAGGCTTCATACCTTATACTTGCAGCCCAGAGTCCACCATGGTGATTTCAAAGCTCCCCTGGCAGCATCTTTAGCTTCTACTTTACGCCCAACCCTATAAAAAAATTATTAGATATTTATTATTATTAAAAAAGCTCCTTAGAAGATGAAAACAGTAAGTTCAGTTTTCCCATTTTGAACAATTTCAAAAAGTAACGAAGAGTGTTTACTACTAACCTCAACAAAACCTCAGCATTGAACACGAAAGGTCGTGCAAATCCTGGGAAATGCTCCTTCTTGGTATAAAATTCCCCCGTCACTAGAGCTGAAACCTTCCACGCACACAACCAAAATGCATCAATTGACTAATAGCTAATGCTTGAGGAACTAATTAAACGCAAGGGAATCTTACATGATCTCCTTCCTCAAAATGCCGCATCACTTTGCGCTCTAAGATATCTGGAAATAGACCAACCTGAACACAAATTAGATTCTCGCAACCATTTGTCATCAGAATTAAAAACACAGTTTACAAATTTATTAATACCTTCTTCAAAAGATAGACATCTAGGTTAGAAATTCCAGACTCTGCAAAATCACCCTTTCTGTAAAGTTTCTTCCCAACATCAGCCGAAGCATAAAATAGTTCTTCATTTCTCTCTTCACTGTTCTTTGCATCTTCCTCAACCAAAATTCTGTGTATAAATTGGTCTACCTATATGCAGAGCATAACATAACACCATCTTAAAAGTGTCCATTAATCAACATCACAATGTATTAGCATACTCCACTTACACTCTTAGCTAGAAGCCACACTCCATGTTCTCTGACTTCCACCACAGGCATTTCCATCCTGCAGGTGTTTATAGTTATAAGATGATCAAAACAACAATAAATTAACCACATGAAAGCACACAAAAATTGAGCCTTACTCAGGTGGAGCCGTGGGCCACCTCAGCAGTGCAGTTACAGTACCTATGAAGAAAACAGTAACATAAAAATACAATACTAAACTTGAAGATTTATCAATAGTATTAATCTCAAACCCATACCTGAGCTATTTTTTGACAGTGGTATAGCAAGAGGGATTAATCCTTGCTTGGCACCCGGAGAGATAATAGATTCACCTGCTATACAGAAAATTCAAGCTACATATGTGCATAACATAGCTTGATAAACCAAAATAATCTAAGTAACATGTGACAAAATACAGAATTAGAATTATAATTATTCTAAACATGAGATTATATAAATGGTTGAGAGTATTACTTTTGGTAATAACAAGGACAAATTGGTTATTAGAACATAATGTTCATTGACGGTACCTCTGGTTTTCAAAATACATAATAGTTGTGAGAGATGCTGAGGAGGCTGAGTCGTAGCTACATCCTTCACGAAAGAGACGTGGTCTGCGACAGGAAAGAGAAGAAAAGTGAAAAGGAAAGAGCAAAATAGATTTTTGCAGAAATAAGAAGAAGAAAGAGTGAAGGTTGGAATTACAGTACCAGGAATGGAGGAAGGAGAAGGAGAAGGAGAAAGAGAAAGAGAAGACGAGACGCGAAGGGAAGCTCTGCGGTGGTTGAGAAGCAGAGGCACGACGTTGCCGCGTGAACCTCCACCATACAACACCCCGCCGCCGATCTTCATTCTCTGTTCGGCTTTTCTTTTTTTGGCTCATATTCTCTGCATTTATCTATTCTTTTTTTCAGTGGAAATAAAATAAAAATAAAATAAAATAAAACACTGCCACAAAAAACAAATTATCAACTTTTAGTGCTAAAAGGCTAAAGCCCATTTTCACTGCTACGGCCTACGGGTTTTGCAGCCATCTAGCTCGGTATATAATCCCAAGTCCATGCTATCAAAATTAGCAAGAAACTTTAATACCTTTTAGAATTTAATTTCAATTCATTATTCATGTAAAAAAATACACTGTTGTTTCATGAGTTTGAACAAACTTGTTAAATAATGTAATAGTATATCATTAGATAATAGCATATTAGCATCGAATTCTTTTTATAGTATAATGTATCAAAATTAGACTTGATATTTTTTTATTAATGCGAGATTTTTCTATTTCGTAAAGTTACTATTTTGTGTATTGTTATTAGTGAAAAGGATTTTTGGGTCACTGGATATAACGTTATCTCCAGTTAATTTAAAACGACATCGTTTAGAATTATAAGATTTAAAAATTATAATTCTAAAGACTAATATAACCATACAATATATTATAATTACAAAACACCTATATTTTCGCCCCAAAACAACATCATTTTGGGTTCACTGGAGATAACTTATCTTCACTAACCGGATAAATCATTTACCCTTATTATTATTATTATTATGTGTAGCAACTCATATATTATATCAATACACATATATATATATATAGTTAGAAATATTCCAATCGGTTCATTGATTCGCAACTAATTCGGGGCGAGTCCAGGATAAAGACTTTAAACCCTTCACAAAGATGATATTGGGAAGATTCAAACACATGCTCTCACCTCACTTACTTAATTCTTACGTGCTAACTGAGTTACCACATTTTGTACGATGATAGAACATTATATTATTGATTAAATCCAAAAGTGTTCTGACAGCTGCAAGAAATAAGAACATCTATTGCTTCATTCATAATTTATTCATTTATTTTCTTCCTTTTTTTTTAACATGATAACAGATTCTAGATGAATTGTATATTAGACAACCCTTATGCGACTATGTAAAAGTAAATAATCGCCATGAATTATGAGTCTGTTTGATTTTTGTTTTTTTTTCTTAAAACTGTTTTGTAAAATAGTTATGGAAACAGTTATTTTCTACGTTTTTTTTAAGTTAAAAATTAAAACAGAAAATAAAAACACCCCAGACATATTCTCTAAATTTGATTCTAAAAACAAAAAAAATAGTTATAGTTTTCAAAATATATTTTACAAAACAAATTTTACCAAATGAGTTTTTTAATTTTTTGTTCTAAAAATTAAAAAATTATTTTCAAAAACAGAAATCAAACTCGGCCTATCACTACAAAAAATGCGGTCATTCGCTACATGTATTTTGCCACATTTAATGAGATCATCATAAATTACTATAACATCCCTAACTTTCCTACACTTTTTAACGTCCCAAATTATCTCATAAAAAATGCTTTCCTTTTTCACCCAAAAAAATGCTTTCCTCGAGTAAAACCAAAAAATAGAAACAAATATCTTGCTTCTTTCATTTTTTTCGCTCTTCCATGTCTTCAGATTTCCATTCGCAGCAATCACAATTTCAGAGATTTTGTCATCTTTTTTACTTTTCTCCTTTCACAGCAATCGTTCACAGCAATCATAGGTTAACACTTTTCTCCTTCATTCATAGAGCTTCTTCGATGAAGAATTGATAAACCCTAGAAAAACTAGTTACCTTATGGTTCAATTTGAAATCAAATCAAATCAGGTATATTTGTGATTATTTTTAGTTTCACATTTTCTAACAATACCAGGCATCTTTCTCTTTTACATGCTCTGCGTGTCTTTAAATTTTTCGTTATTCAAACATTTTGCTAATGATTGGTTCAATATTGTTTTTTCACTTTGGTGTTGTTTTTGTTCAGATGGAGAAACCTGATATCAAACAGGAGGTGAAATTTTCTTTCATTGAATACATGTACTCATTAGTTTACTTCAAAATGTTATGAAATTCTTTTAAAATAACATGAATTTTGTGTTTTACTGGTTTTTCTCAATTCTCAAATCTTACAAACTTGTATATGTTATATATTACTGGTTTTTCATTGCTTTGTATCGGTTATTGGGAGTTTTAATAACTAATTTTCATTTCTGTTTGCTAGTTTCTGATGTCGGAGTTGCAGAGGTAAGAATACTGCCTCTTAAGCTGAATCAATTATTATTACTTATGCTTACTAGCTTCTTACTTTTAGTAGTCTGTTGTATATCGAATCAGTCGAATTTTTATCTTTCGAAATTACCCTTGAATTGATTTGAACACTAAAGTCCGGGCAAATTTTGCACTCACCGAGGTCAACATATTAGCTATGGAAGTTAGATCCCGCTCATTTGCTGTCTTGTTTGTTAGCGCTAGTATGTATATGCTTATGTAATTCACTTGTGATGAAAATATAATTTTTGCTGAGTTCTTTATTATAACTATAAATTATGAAAACAGTAGGCCATTGAAGTATTCAGTTGGACCATTTCACGGTACAATTTGCTGTGTTGATATGTTATCTAGTTTGAATTAATTAAGCCAACAATTATAGAAGAAACCAACTCAGTGATATCACCAGTAATAGCTGAAATTACTGGCTTGAAAGCATATTTTGCCAATTATGTCTTTGCAGCAGGCATGACTCAATAGGTAAAAAAAGGCTTCAATTGGATGAGGGTTACCTTTCCCTTATAGCATTACTTATTCCTAACTTAGGCCTTTCTTTGAGGTACCAAATATTCAGGCTACACGACATGCTAGGCAGGTTTATGTAGGCCTCCCTCCTACAGCCAATGAGCAGGTAATATAGAATAGCTCAGGATGATCTTTTCCTATTATTTTCTAAATGAGAATAGCTAAGGTGGTTTGGTTATATGCTAAATTGCTAATGTTCAAAATTGTTTCCTATTTTTCTGATAAAGCTTTTGAGTCTGTTACTAGATGCTCTTCATGTGCTTGTAATTTTTGTGAGTTAAGAAAGCAATTTAATTATGTCCCACTATGTGTGGCTTTTGTTGACATCAAATCAAGTGGAGAACAAACTGGATAATATTTGTGATAATTATAACTTTTTTAATCTTTGCTTATGATTGTTATACTGCAGTCAATTGCAACTTTCTTCAGTCAAGTTATGTCCAAGATTGGACGAAACACTGCTGGTCCAGGTACATTATAATCTTAAGCGACTGTTGCATCCTCCAGCCACCGCGACATCGGCTTCCCATTGTCATAGCTTCCTCTGTTTTGCAGTGCCTCACAAAGTTGGGATTAAGAAAGGACCTTGCAATCCAGAGAAAGAAATCACCTTGGTCTCTTACATTCTAGAACACGGACCAGGGAATTGGAGATCAGTTCCCATCAATATTGGTAATTTATATATACATAATTAATTAACCTAATTACTTGTATACTTTTTTGTTCATTCAGTTTTCATTTCTTTGCTCATAGCTATTTTAAGCTTCATATATATATGTATAGTTGGGAAGGGATGTAATAACTGATTTCGTAATCATTAATTATTATTTTTTTCTAGGTTTAGTGAGATGCAGTAAAAGCTGCAGACTTAGTTGGACTAATTACACAAATCTTTATTGTGTCAAGCAGAGGCTATATTACATAAGGTTGCATATTGGAGATAAATTCAATAGGAACTAGTTTTGGTATCCAACTATGTAATATGACCTTATGACTTTATTGAATAATGTAAACCTGGGCACATTTTATTGGTTATCACAACGTGGTTTATAATAACATAAATCAAAAGTACTTTTGAGAATGAGTAGCACCTAGAGGTGTATGCCTCTTAACCACATCGTCTCTCTCTAATTTATTTACTTTTCTTTTTATTTCTTGGTAACGATTCCTCAATGCATTGTGCTCTTTTACAAATTTGCCACTTAATATTCATTTTTGTTTTGTTTTGATACATGCAGGTATTAGAGCAATTTTTGTTGGATTCAGGAAAATCTATTGCCTTGGTCTTGTTATTAATGGCTAGGCTCATACTATTTTAAATGGTGACTAGGGTTGGTCCTATTAAAAGGATATAGCTCAACTATTTGTAAATTTTAAGTGATTCATTTTTAGTTAAAATAATTTTGGTGTTTGTAATTCTAAGTCTTATTAAAGTTAGATTACTTCATGAGATAAAACAAATCATTGTTGAAGTTACCTTTAATGATATTTATATCCATTTTCCCTCTAAATTTTATTCCTTTTATTGGTTTTTAATTATGTGAATTCAGCCACATTATGGCTGTAATTTTTTTAAAAAAAAAGTATTAAAATAGCCACATTTAAACCGTGGTAAATATAATTAAAAAACGTAGCTAAATAACCGCTACCACACTCAAATAAAATGTGGTTAAAATATTGCAACGCCACAGTTAGCCACATTCACAAAAAGTGTGGTTTCTTTTATTAGCCACATTTTTAAAGCAATTTAGCCACATTTTTAAATGTGGCTAAACACCGATTTTCTTGTAGTGTATATTTCGTACCATATAAATTAATAATAACATGCGACGTGTCTACATTTGCGTAGTCCTTTAAATTTGGTTTTGAGATCATATAGAATATGGGAAAAATGTTTATCCTTTTAAATGACACAACTTATATCCTTTCACTCTCACAAAGAGGTGGGACCCACACCTTTATTTATTTTTTTGTCAACTTTCTCTCCTCCTTTATCTATCCCTTTCTCTCTTTTAAAATGACACAACCTTATATCCTTTAAAATAACATACACTTCACCCATAGAATATACGTAGATTGTAGTGCTACTTTGAGATAACTAGCTAGGGACTCATCTTGCAACTTTACTTAACAGTTGTCTATTGGAGATGAGCTTGTTCATTATTCGAATAACTGAGCAATGTCTTCTATTTTATTTTATTTTTAAATAGTAATAAATATGTTATTCTAATATCAGCTTTGTTATTCTTTTATATATATATATATATATATATATATATATATATAGATGTATATATAGATGTATATATAGATGTACAATAATTGCATGTAAGAATTGTGCAGTTAAAAAATTATAATTATGTATTACGGATAGTATATAGTTATAATATTAAAATTGTTTTTTTTTTCTCTAATAATTTTTTAAAGGCTTGTAGGGTGACATAGGAGAGAGAAAAAAAAATAACTTTAATATTATAACTATGTACTATCTGTAATATATAGTTATAATTTTTTTACCACACAAATCCTATATACAGTGACATTATACATTATTTCCCATAAACATGAGATTTTTCTTATAAAGTAGAAAATTACTTAAAATATTTGAGTTCTTGTAAAGTTAGAGCTAGGTCTACACGGAGGGTTTAGTATCACGCTATGTAGGTGCTCAAGAAGATAATGATACAGACCAAAGCACCCTGGCTCTAGAATTTAGCGGAATAACAACTCGTAAAAATAATCTGTGCAATATGTCTCTTCAGATGGAGAAGATGATCATTTATAGATGAGAATAATATTCTCCCATGATATGATATAGTCAAACCATTTTGCCCACTACCTCATTCCAACGAGTGAATATGTGCAAAACTACCTGAGAGTGTATGAAGGATGAGCTATGCAAAGAGTGATAAATCCTCTAACTAGAGATTTATCTGCTCACTATGAAGAGGCACGAATGTGACCTCTTTATGCGCCTTTATAGAGTGACCCACACACATTAGATTGTGAAGGCCACTCCAGATCAATATTCATTCAAAAAGTTTCTCACGTTAAATATAAGAAAATAATGATTATTTTTTACTTTGGTGAACATTACAACTATTCACGGGGAGTTAATTTAAATTACATATATGCTAATTGGCATGCCCTTTCACAAGTTAAAATTTATAACCCTTCCACATGTGTGTCTTATTTGGTGAAAATTTTAGCCTTCTATCTGTTATCTTGTAAAATCGCATGGGTGTTTCATTTGAAACGATTTTCTAACTTGTTTAAATCACCAGTAATTTTTTTTTGTATTTATTCCACCATGAACACGTTGTTAGGTTAAATTTTAATGAGATAAAAATAGAAAATAGGAAATAGAAATGTGAAGTATTTTCTAGTGAAGAGTCATGTCCCTAGGAATTTGTCAGTGGACAATTATTATACTTAGAGTTTGGTAAAGAGGTGTGTCCCTAGGAGTTTGTGTTAGTGGACATTAATGAGTTTAGAGTTTCTAAGAAGTAGTCATTATGTGTTGTGTCATTTAGTTATTATTATATATAGTGTCATGTTCATGTATATGTAATATAAAGAGGCAAGAGAAAAAAGAATATTGTGGCTTGAAAGATACAATAATTCAAAGAGGTATATTCAGAGAATTGTTTGTGTGTTTGAGAGAAACACCATTAGAGGACCTGTGAATTACAAATTGGTATCAGAGCTATAGAGAAAAAGAGTGAGTTGGAGGTGCCACTCTTCCATGGAGATAAGGATGAAGCATTAGATTTGCTTCTCTGTTTGAAGGAATTTTTTCGGAAAGAGAAAACTTGGACGGAGGACAAATGGCAGGTAGCCATGAGAAGACTCAGAGGAAGAGCAATCAAATGGTTCCGTACATGGGACTGTCGCGACTTTAATAATATGTGGAATGATTTTCTAATGGCCTTCATAACAAAATACTTGCCTAGATGTTTTGATCTGATTAATGAAGAAGATTAAATCTTCAATGATGATGATGAAGATGAGGAGAATGATGCGGATGAAGAAGAGACTGAGATGGCGGAATCCGAGGTTGCCAACTATGCATCCGCGGAGGAGATTGATATAACACCTCATAAAGTTAAATGTGTATTTTAATACTATATTGTGAAATTAAAATTGATGGATTAGTGAAAATCCGAGAATGATGGCCAAAATGGGCAAAAAGGGCAAAATGGTAATTAACAAGCCATGTATTCTGAGGCATAAAAATTGAGTTAGAGATTTCATATGACAAAAATAATGCTGGAAATGGAATCAGGGCGGAAAATTGAGTGAGTAGGCAAATTTGTGAAAAATTGATGAATAGTGACTTTTTAAGTGTAAGATACTGCGGTATGAGTGTACCGATAAGTGTGAAAATTTTATCAAGATTTTTAGGAAATAAAAATATGTCATGGACTAGAAAAATATGTAGATTAAGAATTTATGATCAGAAATTTTATCGGGATTAAAGTTAGATCGCGTGAGGGACCCGCGGGACCAAAATCCACTTGGCCCCACACTTTTTCCCACGCCTCTCTCTCCCTTTTCCCTTCTTCCCGTGGACTCTACCCCATTTTCACACAAAGAACCCACTTTCTCTCTTCCTCACCATTTGCTCATTTCTTCACCAAATCACTTGGTTTTGGTGTTGAAATTTATTGTAAACAACCTTCTAAAGCCATTGGTGATACTCTCAAGCCTTGAAACCACCTCCTTTGTGCGATTAGGAGCAAACTCAGATCCGAACCATTGAGGTTTTTGGGTGTTTTTGGAGCTTTTGATCTTCCTTTGGATTGGTGGAGCCTTGGTGGTGTGCATACAATAGATTGTGAGTATATTTGTGGTATCTTTGTGGTTGATTTTGTAGATCTAGAAATTTATGCACTAAGTCTTTAATCTTAGATGTGTGATGATAGAGAGCCCAAATGGAAAAATGCTATTAGATGAAAATGCCTTAGAATGATGCTTGTGAGCTAGAAATGCTATGATAAATTTTGGTGAAAAAGTTAGATTTTTAACTTAGGAAAAATTGTGGAAATTTCATGAAATTTGAGGTTTGGTATAATTTGGAATTGTTGATCGTTGTAGGGTGCCTCACACGGACGTGATTGTGAAAGATTGATTTGGAGCGTACGTGTGGAACGGATTTGCTAGTGTTGAGGTAAACCCTTGGAACTGGGGTTTAATCCCTCGTGTGCTCCACCACACCTAGTGGAAGGTTGTGGTTGGATTTTGTGTTTATGGCATTGTGTGATTATGTGCTTGTATGCCATATTGCTTGAATTGTGTGAAAATTGTTTGGTCACTGGCCAGTTGACGTGTGTTGGTTTGGACATCCGCTGGATAATTCCGTTGGGAATGCCAGTTGGATTTTGCCGTGGGGTCGACTCTGGGAGCGACACCAGGATGATCCAAACGTGGGACTTCCGCTGGATAGGGCTCATGAGGAGTTCCAGTTGGGTTTTGCCATGGAGTCTTCTCAACCATGGGAGAGGCGCCAGGAATGTCTCGAGAGTTATATGATGGAGTCTGTTGAATATCGAAAGAGAAGAGAGGAACATTTGAAAATAATACTGTGTGTATCAACTACACAGCGGAGTCTATTATATAACTAAAAAGAAAGAAAATACAAACAGATATACACGATGTGGGACTTCTATACTACTATTCTAGATATACACGATGTGGGACTTCTATACTACTATTCTAAACTATCATTTACAACACTCCCCCTCAAGCTGGAGCGTATAGGTCATATGCACCAAGCTTGTTACAAATAAACTCTATTCGAGGGCCCCTCAAAGATTTTGTAAACACATCTGCTAATTGCTCATTAGAGGGTACAAAGCTAGTTTTAATTTCACCAGCAAGAATCTTTTCTCGAACAAAGTGACAATCTATTTCTATATGTTTGGTTCTTTCATGAAACACTGGATTTGATGAAATGTGTAGAGCTGCTTGATTATCACAAATGAGAGTTGCCTGTCCAGTGTCTCCAAACTTAAGCTCTCTGAGAAGTTGTTTAAGCCAGATAAGCTCGCAAGTAGTAGTCGCCATGGAGCGGTATTCTGCTTCAGCACTTGATCTGGCAACTACGCTTTGTTTCTTACTTTTCCAGGAAATCAAGTTGCCTCCAACAAAGACACAATACCCAGAAGTAGATCTCCTATCAGCTGGACAACCAGCCCAATCAGCATCGCAGTACCCAACCACTTCATCATGACCTTTATCTTCATATTCAAGGCCTTTCCCTGGAGATGCCTTGATATACTTAAGAATACGAATGACTGCATTCCAATGTTCTTGACATGGAGAATTGAGAAATTGACTGACAACACTAACTGCAAAGGAAATATCAGGTCGAGTGACTGTGAGGTAGTTCAATTTTCCAACCAATCTTCTATACTGCTCAGGATCTGAAAAGGGCTCCCCCTGATTTGGTAGAAGCTTGATACTTAGATCCATAGGAGTATCAACAGACTTTGAATTTAACAGAGCAGTTTCTTCAAGAATATCCAGAGCATATTTCCTCTGAGATATCACAACACCAGCTTTAGATTGGGCCACCTCAATTCCTAAGAAGTATCGAAGTTTCCCAAGATCCTTAGTCTGAAAATGATGACATAAGTGTTGTTTTAATCGAGTGATCCCATGCCGATCACTGCCTGTGATGACAATATCATCCACATATACCACCAGATAAACAGAACCAGAAGCAGAATGACGATAAAAGAGAGAATGATCAGCTGCACTCCGAGTCATGCCAAATTGTTGAACAACACTACTAAATTTACCAAACCAAGCTCTTGGAGATTGTTTGAGGCCATAGAGAGACTTACGAAGACGACAAACAAGTCCTGACTCCCCCTGAGCAACAAATCCAGGAGGTTGCTCCATATAAATTTCTTCCTCAAGATCACCATGAAGAAAAGCATTCTTGATATCCAGTTGGTAGAGAGGCCAATGGCGAATAGCAGCCATGGCAATAAAAAGGCGAACAGTAGACATTTTTGCCACAGGAGAAAAAGTATCAATAAAATCCAAGCCAAAGACCTGAGTGAAACCCTTCGCCACCAAGCGAGCTTTAAGACGATCCACTTGACCATCAGGTCCAACCTTAACAGCATAAATCCATCGGCAACCAACCACAGATTTTCCAGAAGGAAGAGGTACAAGATCCCATGTGCCATTATGATGAAGAGCACTCATTTCATCAATCATAGCTTGTCTCCATCCCGAATGTGAAAGTGCATCACTTGTAGTCTTAGGGACAGATACAGAGGACAAAGAGGAAAGGCAAGCAAAATATGATGGAGAAAGACGATGATAACTGAGGTTAACTGTATACCTGGCCGGAGGACGAGTATCACGAGTACCCTTACGAAGAGCAATGGGAATGTCACTATCCGAAGGTGGGACCGAAGCCGTGGGAGGAGATGCAGTTGAATGTGAGTCCACAGATACATCTAACGAACTAGGCTCGATCTCATCAGCAGAAGAGGTGGTAGCAGGAGAGTCAGAAACATTGACGGGTAAAGACGGAAGGTAAAGAAGGTCACCTGAGAAGGACGGCTGTACAGAATCAGTATCCACAGGAGTAGTAGAGGATCCAAAAAAGGGAACTGATTCAAAAAAGGAGACATCCGCCGAGATAAAGTATCGACGTAAAGTGGGAGAATAGCAACGGTAACCCTTCTGAGACCGAGGATAACCCAGAAAAACACATTTATGAGACTTGGGGGCTAATTTATCCAAACCTGGACCAAGATGATGAACAAAACACGTAGAACCAAACACATGTGGAGTTAAAGGATATAAAGCTTGATGGGGAAATAAAATTGAGTGAGGTACCTTATGATTGAGAATAGATGATGGCATACGATTAATGAGATAGCATGCAGTAAGTATAGCATCACCCCAGAATGTGTATGGAACATTACCATCAATTAACAAGGCACGAGTGGTTTCAACCAGATGGCGATTCTTGCGCTCGGCTACACCATTTTGTTGAGGTGTATGAGGGCAAGATGTTTGATGGAGAATGCCATGAGATGAAAAGAATTGTTGAAATTGATGAGATAAGTACTCACATGCATTATCACTACGAAAAGTACGAATAGGAATACCAAATTGAGTTTTTATTTCATTATAAAATAACTGAAAAATAGAAAACAACTCAGACCGCTTTTTCATTAAAAATATCCAAGTACATCGGGAATAATCATCAATAAAAGTAACAAAGTACTTAAAACCCAAAGAAGAAGAATGACGACTCGGTCCCCAAACATCAGAGTGGACCACAGAAAAAGGAGAAACAGCGTGACGACTAAGACGACTCGGAAACGTACTACGAGTATGTTTCCCAAACTGACAAGACTCACAATTTAAAGTAGAAAGAGACGATAAATGGGGAACCATCTTCTGAAGCTTTGCAAGACTAGGATGGCCCAGACGAGCATGGATAGTAAGAGGAGAATCCACAGTTGAGCAGGCTGAAGAAGAAGGAACTAGTTGATAGAGGCCCTGAGACTCACATCCTTTGGTAATCTCCTTCCCCGAACTCCGATCCTGAAAGATGACAGAGGTTTTAGTAAAAGAAACAACACAGTCAATGGATTTTGTCAAACGACTAATAGAAAGTAAGTTAAAAGGAGAATCGGGAACATATAGAACATGTTCCAGAGATAAATTAGGTAAAAGAAGAACCGTGCCAATCCCCCGTGATTGGACCAGAGACCCATTGGCCATAGTAATAGTGGGAAAAGAACCAGTAGTGCAAAGGGAAGTGAATAAGGACTTATTACCAGAAATGTGATCAGAAGCCCCAGAATCTAGAGTCCAAGGACCAATAGAGTGCAACTGAGAGATGCCAGCAAAAGAATTACCAGTGGGAGCAATGGATGTAGTAGGACCTGATGTCTGTTTCTCAGACCACCAAGTCATAAATTCGTTCATAAGAGCAGCTGAATGTGGTGTACTGTAAGGTTGCTCTGGAGCAGAGGTACTAGAGATAGCCTGAGCAACATGAGCATTTCGAGAAGGTGGAGGTGGCCTTCCATGAAGCTTCCAACAGCGGTCAACAGTATGATTGGTCTGATGACAATGAGTGCATAACAGCTTTCCTTTAGAGGATCGACGTCCACGGCCATACCCTTGAGTAGCAAGAGCGGAAGAGTCAACAGAATCGTCTCGACGTCCACGACCATACCCATGAGCAGCAAGAGCGGAAGAGTCAACAGAATCCACTGGGGTTGTAGGCATTATAGGAGGTGCTGATGACGTAGAGGGCTTAGAGGGAATTCTAAGCAAGGTAGACATCACGGAATCCAGTGTAGGTACCGTAGCAGATCCCAGAATTTGATCCCGATTGGCAGACAAATGGTCAGGCAAACCATATAAAATGAACAGCATAAACAGTGTATTACGTTGTTCCTGTTCTTTAGTAACATCACCAGTGAGAGGCAGAAGTTCATTAAGATCATGAAGTAGACTCTGAGCCTTCCCCAAATATTCAGTCATAGGGCAATTGAAGTCCCGAGTAGCAAAGGTAGTCATCAATTTCTGACACACACCATAGAGTCTCTGGGTATCATTGGTGTAGAGTGCTTTTGCCTGACTCCAAATAGCTTCACAAGTAACAGCAGGTCGAAAAATCTGCTTGATAGACGGATGAAGAGTAGCTTTAATGAGACTACACAACTGAGCATCAATCATTTTCCACCGAGTGCGCTCCGTTTCCGCCACAGATTCAGCCTTAGTGGTGAGATGGGATGTATAATTCTGCCCATCCAACCAAAGTCGCAGATCGGAAGACCAAGTGTCATAGTTGGACCCATCCAATTTATCCACACTCAACGGAGCAAGGATATAATTGGAAAAAATAGTAGACTCTGACTTTTGTCCAGCCGGAGTCCCAGAAACAGAAACATGGGAGACAGGAGGAGTGTCCATAATTAAAAAAAATCAGAAAGAACAGATCACAGAACTAACCGGTAGAAGAGGAATCTGAGCGTCAACACAAAAAGATGTCGAACCAGAAAAATAAGACCGGATCCAGAATCGTCTCAGCAAGACGAAAAAAAAATCGCAACCAGCCGTGGCCGGAACGGAGTCTGCACGCGCCTCCACAATCGCCCAGAAACTGACAACGAGACAGTTCCGGGGGAAAAAAAAAAAAAAAAAAAAAAAATTTGTAAACTATGATGAACAATGGGTTCACCGAAAAAAAAAAAAAATTCAAACGTTCCTTAGGCTCTTGATACCATGTTGAATATCGAAAGAGAAGAGAGAAAATAATACTGTGTGTATCAACTACACAGCGGAGTCTATTATATAACTAAAAAGAAAGAAAATACAAACAGATATACACGATGTATCAACTACACAGATATACACGATGTGGGACTTCTATACTACTATTCTAAACTATCATTTACAACAGAGTCCTTGAACGTAAATCCAATTGTGGATGTTCTCGGTTTGTCTCCAGTTGTTGGTTATATTGTATGTCATGCATATTATATGATGTTATATTTGCACATTGAGTGAGCCATTCTCTAGCTCCTTGGTTTACTGAGATATTTGTATATCTCACCCCGTGTTTGGGGGACCACATTTCAGGTTACTATGAGCCGGGAGGAGCTTCGGGCTAGAAGCCCGCTTAGTGGACAGAGGATTTCAAACTATGTTCATATTATATGAGTGCACATAGCATGCCATTTAGTATTTTGAGACTTAGGTCATGAACATATTGCATGATGTTATTTCCATGCTTTTGTAGTGTTCATGATTACCTTTTTGTAGTGTTCTAAGTCTTGTTTATTGCTTTTATTCATGCCATGGATAAATTGTATATTTTGAGTGAGCATGGGACTTGTCCATTGCCACATTCATTGCATTTGAGGCCTTGGCACCTTATGTTGTAAATGGTGCATTCTTGTTGTAAAATGGCCATAAACTTAAGGATTATGTAATTGATGTATTCTTGTATGAAAATGCATGATGGAAGGGCCTAGAGCCTACATTAGGGTATGTGTAAGTGTTGTGTGGAGTACTAAGGTGTTAGGGATGGATTACACAACTCTTTTTGGGCTGAAAATGTTGTAATCTGTCATTTTTACTGCATAGTAATCGATTACCCAAGCATGGTAATCGATTACCATGCAACATGGGACGAAATAAATGCTACTGTCTGCCTGGTAATCGATTACCAGAGGCTTGGTAATCGATTACCAAGTGGAGTAATCGATTACCCAAGCTTGGTAATCGATTACCAGAGAACAGGGGATGAAAAATTGGCTACTGCCTCATTTTTGACTGGTGGTAATCGATTACCACAGTGTAAATTTCGAAAATTCAGGTTTTTCTAGACTAAAAGAAAGGGGCTTAACTTGGTGTGTAGAACTCCAAATGGTACGCGGTTTGAAGCCACGCGTAGCTAATGTAAAGGACTATAACATGGTAAAATGTGAGAGTAAGATGATGAGTTTAAATGAGTTGAATAAAAAGAAAGATTAGTGATGTTAGTAAGCTGTATGATTCCGCGAATTGCATTTACAATTATAGTGTTGTTTTAATTGATTACGGAAAAGGTTATTGTTATGAAAATGAATGTGATAAAAGAAAAAAAGTTGCCCATAATTTAATTAACCCAATTACTGTGATTGTAACTGCGCTTAATATCATAATCAATGTTAACAATACCGGTGTACAACGGGCTGTTACAATTGACGTGTCGGAGCGCGTAAGAGACGACTTGGAGAAGAAGACGATGGAGATGACTGCGGCCAAGGGAGCCGAGATAGAAGAGGAGGAGAACGAAGGAGCCGAGATCGAAGCGGAGAAGGACGGGAATGACGAGTCCATTGTCGAGGTAGAAGAATTCGTGGAACCTGAGTGTCTAGAGACAAAGTCGAAAATCGGAAAGGAGATTGAGAAGCCGAGGTGCTTGATGGAGACCGGCATGGAGGAGACCGCGAATCCGTATTCCGTGTTGATAACCGGGATGGGGGAGATCCCGACTAAATCACCGAGTTCATGTTTTGGAGAAGAGCTCGACCCCGGTCTGATGAGGTTGATGGCACAGACCGGCATAGGCACGGTTCGGGTTGGAAGTCAAAAGTTGGAGACTGCATTGAATTTATGGTGGAAGTGGAAGATGTCGACACCACCGAAAAGAGACCATTTTCCTGGAGGACGGTGGTCTGAGATTCTATCGATGAAGCGCGTGGAAGCTGGATTTGTTGAAGAAGAACCCGACGATGAAGAAACTGAGAGCGGAAAAATGGAAGGTGTGATTGTGGATAGGGAACTGGGTGATGAGGAGCCTATAGTAACTTTTAAGGCGGAATCATTTTGGCTCAAGCGTAAACCAGAAGAAGATCGTGGTGCGGAATCAGAAAATGATGCGTTGAGTTATTTGCTTGATGATGAGAATCAACGGTTCTCAATGAGTGATGGGGTTACTATGGTTGATGAGGCCCAACGTGCTATTAATGTAGCACTTGTTGAATCTGAAAGTATTAAAAATGGCATAGGTGTTGTAAAACTAATGGGACGTTATAGTGATACAGATACTGATCAGTATGATGACTTGTGTGATGATCATACGTGTAAGAATGGATGTGGAAGTATATCGGAGGATGAGGTCGACAAAGAAAAATTCAAGACTGTCTATCTTCCACCAATGAAGGAACCGCCGAACAAACAAAAAAATTGAAGAAAGGAATGCAACATGGAAGCAGCGCGAAAAAAATCAACCGGTGGAAAATTCAAAAAGAAAAATTAAAATTTAAGGGGGAGTTTTGTTGGGTTAAATTTTAATGAGATAAAAATAAAAAATAGGAAATAGAATTGTGAAGTATTTTCTGGTGAAGAGTCGTGTCCCTAGGAATTTGTTAGTGGACAATTATTATGTTTAGAGTTTGGTGAAGAGGTGTGTCCCTAGGAGTTTGTGTTAGTGGACATTAATGAGTTTAGAGTTTCTAAGAAGTAGTCATTATGTGTTGTGTCATTTAGTTATTGTTATATATAGTGTTATGTATATGTAATGTAAAGAGGCCAGAGAAAAAAGAATATGATGGCTTGAAAAATACAGTAATTTAAAGAGGTATATTCAGAGATTTATTGGTGTGTTTGAGAGAGCACATGTGAATTACACACGTAATCTACTCGTAGCAAAGTGATAGTGAAAATTGTCAGGTAGAAATGTTCTGAAACACAAATACAATAACCTATATCGGTCTTTAAATATCACCAAACCATCATTGAAAATGTCAAAATCCTATAATGCATTGTCATACAGTTTCTTAAAATTTGCAAACCACTCGTGCATTTTCCTTTCTATTAGGGGGTGTTTGCTATACAGCATTCTTCAGGATTTTCGGTAAACTGAATTTTTCTAAAGTTTTAATTTATGGATATTATCGTAAACTGAATGTAAAAATCATATTTTAAAAAACTGAGATTTTCGGACAAATAAAAATTTCTCCCGTACCAAACGCCCTCTTAAATCATTCTGTCACGACTAAGTCCATTTTCATGACTTAAGAGTTCTTAAGTATGAATTTCATGTCAGCTCAGTGTTAAAAATAATTAATTTCATTAGGTCTTAGTTGATGCTTAAACATGAGCAATTAAAATATAAAGCACATCTATCGTTTGATTATATAGTGTTTCAATTTTCTACAAATAAACACATGTTTTACATCTAACTCTAAGTATTCAATTTCCATTATATAAGCTAGTCTTCATATTTGTTCGTCCAGCATCACATATTCTTAAATTTAAATTCCAACAGGAATAGCTTTATGTAGGTTGAAAGGTTGCAGTTCTGCTAGGGTTAGGGTTAGGGATTTTCGATGATTCCTGCCACTGCCGGCCGCTCGCGATCAACTGAAGAGGAGGATAATCTCCAAAGAAGTGTGAAAAAGAGTAAGGGAGGAGATGATAATTTCACCAGTGAGCAAACCATGACTCCGCGTGAAGAAGAATGGATGAAGGACAACATGTCCTTCAAGGAAATGTTAATGCGCCACAATGGAGAGTGGGAGGATCGAATTGAAGAGATCAATGCAGAGGATAAGGAGACTCAGTCAGAAGACGTAGTCATCGAAGATCAACCGGAATCGCCAGAAGTGATTACGGAAGAAGATGGGGAAGGCAGAGTAATTTTAAGTTGTCAGATTCCTTTAAGAAGAAAGCATGGCAACACTGGCACCAATCCTTCTTCGTGAAATTGATGGGGAAAAAGGTCTCTCTAGCATTTATGAAAAAGAAAATGGAGAACCTGTGGGCACGACAAGGTAAGATCTTTGTAACTGATCTCGAAAATGACTATTTTTTAGTTCGTTTTTCTGATAAAAAAGACATGGATTTCGCCCTCACAGCTGGGCCTTGGATCATTTTTGATCATTATCTAGCCATTAGGTCATGGGAACCTGATTTCCATCCCTATCAGGCATCTATTACTCGTATTATGGCTTGGGTGTGGTTGCCTGAATTTCCAATAGAATATGTTCACACCTCTTTAATTAAGAGTATTGGGAATTGGCTTGGAAAATTTGTGAGAATTGATGCTGCTACTACTTCATTAGCTCGAGGTCGTTTTGCAAGAATGTGTGTGGAATTAGATCTCACGAAATCTTTGCAAGTGGAATATAAAGTTGAAGGTAGACTGAAAAAGGTAGAGTATGAGGGGTTGCATCTTATTTGCTATGGTTGTGGAATGTATGGTCACAGGTTGGAAAATTGTCCGAATAGAATATGTGGAGTAACTGATAAGGAGAATTCTGAAGTGGAAAAGGACATAAATACTCACGAAATTAGTATGGAAGATGGTAAAGATGCGGCTGAGGAAAAATCCAAATTTGGTCCTTGGATGCAGGTTTCGCGAGGTAGGAGAAATAAGGGGGTACAGGAAAATAGATCAGAAGTAAAACAAGGGAAAGGGATCCAAACACACTTGAAAATGAGAAACTCTTTTATGAATTTGAAAAATCAAAATGTGCAGGAGGAGAAACAGAATGATACAGGGAGGGTCAATAGTAATGGGAACCCTGTCCAGAGGTCCCTTCAATCCAAAGATAAGAAGAGTTCGGTTGCTGTAGTTGAGATGGTAGAGACTAATTCCCAATTTATTCTGGTTGGTACTCATATAGACAATAGTAGTATGAACCAAAATTTGGAAAAGGGCCATCATAAAAAGGAGT
>JAVKPL010016290.1:0-13817 GCA_032173675.1 Gastrolobium villosum | reverse complement strand
AAATGACCTGGATACCAGTTCGTGAAAGTACTCATCTCCAACTTCTTCAATTCTCTTATTCCTCCTTGGTTCTTGTAGTAAATTTTCTGCCATCCACAACAATACCAAATCCTCCTTTTTAAATTCATAACCTTTGGGGAATATTGAACAATAAGCAAAACATCGTTTTAAATGTGAAGGAAGGTAATAATAACTTAATCTCAGAGCTGGAAGAACATTGCTCATTGTATCTGACAACTCCCATATGTCACTGTTCAATATGTTCTCCCAATCTTTGACTTCTGTTTTTGAGCGTAAGAGGCCTCCTAATGTTTTTGCTGCAAGAGGCAATCCCTTACATTTTTTAGCAATTTGTTTACCCCTCTCTTCCAAAACCAGGTTTGTTCTCGAGCTTCTATAATCAAATGCATGTTTTTCAAACAACATCCAACAATCATCATCTGACAAATATCTCAAATGATACGATGGAATAGTTTGCATTATTGATGCTACATGCTCACTTCGAGTAGTCACAATGATCTTACTCCCTTGAGCACCATATTGAAAAAGATTTCTCAGTATATCCCAATCAACATAGTTCTCGTTCCACACATCATCCAGAACAAATAAATATTTCTTTCCCATCAGCCTTTTCTTTATTTCAACTTGAAGTGAATTCAGATCTCTAATTCCATAATTGCTCATAGTAAGAATCTCCAAAACTGTTTCTGTAATCTTAAAAATGTCAAATTCTTCAGCAATACAAACCCAAGCTCTGAGATCAAATTTTTCCTTCACTCTGTCATCGTTGTACACAAGTTGAGCTAAGGTAGTTTTTCCAATTCCAGCCATACCAACTATGGGAATCACTCCTATCTTGTTATCACCACTTTCAACATCAAACAGAAGCTTGATTATGTCTTCTTTATCATCATCTCTTCCATATACATTAGACCCATCAATCAAAGATGTTGTAGGAGTTTTTTGAGACAGTTTGACCCCTAACCCCCCAGTGAGACCAAGGACATCTTTCTGGCTTGCAATAAAATCTAATTTATCAATGATCTCCTCCATGTTTTCTTCAAGTTCTTTGTCATATGAGCTACAAGTAGAGTCAAAGTTTCTTACCTCAGCTGCACCATATCTAGATCTAGTAAAAATCTCATCCAATAGGTCATCAGCCTCATATGCAGCATCTTTAAGTTCATCAAGCCATTCCTTGACTGCTATATTTGTAATTTGCTTTCCTTCTGCAGCATCAAGAACTCCATTAAGTGACAACAAAATCAGCTTCAACTTTTTTAGCAACTTGTAGTTTGGTTTCTTCCCTTTCAAGAAGCTCACTATCTCCGGTGAAGCTATTCTATCAAGCAATACATTAAAGACTGCACCCAAAAAAGCTCCACCAACGAGTACCAAAGCCATGATGTCTGAGTAAACACAAATATCGAATAAGACTGAAAGAAATTTTTGGTAGCCTCTGTAATTGATGAATTGTGAACAATACAAAACCAAACTTGTTGACCCAGTTATAATAAGACAACATTGAAGGGCCCAAAATATGGAAAAAGGATCATCTTTGTAGAAGGCTGACTTGGATAGGGATAAACAATGCAGGAAAAAGTTGGTAGTCTATATACTCAGTTTAAAAAAGGAACTACGAAAGTTCAAGTTACTTGCTTTTGTCAATTTTTAATGTAATTAATGAAAAAAGCAATTGTTTTAAGTTTGTGGTTTCTTTTCTTTCTTTTGACCATTCTTCAATTGATGGTAGCACCACTGATCAAAAGACAGAAAGAGAAAGTTCATTTTGATTTCAAACACATATAACTTAAATTTCGCACAAATTCTTAGATATGTTTCTCGAGCGCATTTTAGAATTTTGAGCTGTTCTGTCATATTCCAACATCATGTTTCTCAATCATGATGTTGGAATAAATGCTAAAATCATTACATGAGATTGTTCAAAGACATTATTAGGAGTTAAAATCGGCCCATGAGCGGTTCAATATATCATTTCCACATCCTACACTAGTAAAACTAGAAAGCACTTTATTAGTGATAAGTATCATTGGCTTAAATTGATAAATCCCGGAAGCACATGTAAATAGTTGTCGTAGAAGTGCCTAGTCACTAAACCTATTGTGTGTTCATTTAATTAGTTTCCTACATACACCCTGTTATCATATTTTCTCCTATGATTGAATTGCTACTAGCCTGATTTCCTATTAGATAATTGAAAGTTAACAGCAAATCAGTTCACATACAACCTTAAATTTCTAGCTGAACAGCATAAATCCTCTGGTGCTTCTTATTTATTTTTCAGCATTCGGATGAGGTATACATTTCTTTGTTGCATTTGCAAGTTCTAAACAGTTGCGTCAAAAAAATGGAATGCATTAATAAACTCATATTTGGGGCATTTCTTTATCCTGTGTTTTCAGCCACTAAGCAATCATTTAGTTGTAGGATATTGTTAATAAGTTCATGTCATCTTTACAGGTCAAGAAGGGGGTTCATACTTGAATTATATGAAGTTAGTGAGAAGATGGTGCTGCAATGTCTTTGACAGAACCGGGTAAATTGTTGCTATGCTCAACTAAATTCTTGACATGGCTCTCTGCCCTTCCTTGAATCGTGGTAATTTGTAAGAGTCTTTTTCATTGATATTTTACCGTTTAAACCAATTTATGTGGATTTATATCATCTATATTAAAACTATAAACACAACTTGCTTAAGAACTTCTTTTTTTGGTTTCTCAAGGATGTCTCCACCCATTTGGATGGGATTAATCTCCTTCATGGTGTAGAATGTGAAGGTTTTTACCACTGAAATAATTAAAAAAGCAATTGTTGGATGAGAAAAGTAATTTACCCTCTAATTCTGAGAATTAAGAGCATAAAAAACCAGTAAGCAACTGATTTTGTTCTTTTCCAAGATATCCTTGCTTATTTTGGCGTAAAACTACATCTAGCCAATTATCAAGTACTCCATTGAGATAAAGGAGAAGAAGACTTCAGAAACCTCTCTTCATTTCACCAACCACTTCCAACATCCGATGAAGAGAATATAGAAACAGCAAGTATACTGTCATAAATGTCACTAACACAGAGACCATCAGATGCTAAAACCATAGTTACAATATGAATTATCCATTTATGGGTACAACAAAAGACTGCAAAAACAATAAAATACCCAAAAGAGTTGAATTATCTCATGATAAACACTCTTATACATTTCTTTTTTTTTTTACTATCAGCCAACAAAGAATGAGAACATAAAACAAACAATATTGAAGCCTTTCCGCTATTTCTACGTGTATACCATTAACGAAGGGCCTAGACTAAATAATCAATTTTGTGTTTCTAAAATACTCAAAATCACTTTCCTGAAAGTCTCTCTCTTATCTCAGTTCTTGCAACACGAATCAAGAACAAACCAGCAAAGAAAATAGATAGAATGAGCATAAAAAAGACACTGTTCCACCCCCTAGTTGAAATATACCCTGCCAAAAGTGGTCCAAGAGCAGCTCCAACAGAACCAGTACCATCTATGATTGCAGTAACAGTCGCCAGTGCTCTAGAATTCCCACCATTCAAGCTCTGCGTACCAAGATCAGCGGCCACAGCAGTTGTGATTAGTGAGTATGGACCATTCACCAAAAACCCCGAAAGAAACATTAAAGCAATGTTGGTCAACATAGAGATGCTCCCAAAAGCACGGTACAAAACAAGAGCTGGGATTGATAGAAACAAGAACAGAATTGAAGTAATAGCACGTGCTTCAATCATATCAGAAATGAAACCGGCCGTGATCCCGCCTAGGACTCCTCCAATGTCAAATATTGTTGAAAGTAACCCAGCAGTTTTGTGAGATATAGTTACACCCGCAACAGCTGCAATGAAATGAACACCAAATTAGCAATCAAGGAAAGAACATCAAGAAAAAAAAAGTAAATTGACATGAGTTAACATAAACACTAGTTATGTTTCTTAACATTCCAATTTCCTAGTTGCAAACCTTCAGACAGTGTGTTAGAAAGATGGAACCACTAGTATAAATTAATTGGATATGAATAACGTGCTAGATTAAAGACAATCCAATTCTATGTGATATTATATATACTTTTGCATGTATGAACAATTACCTGTGTGCCTTATGTAGAAGGGCAACCAATACAGAAAAGTGTAAGCCACAAGCTTTGAGAAAAAGAGACAGAAAGCAAATGGAGCCACTCCCGGTAACTTCCATGCCTCCAAAAACCCAATTGCAGAAGAAGATTCTGAGTTATCAGACTCAATAAGCTTTGCTTCCTCCGATTCCACTTTCTGCGCATTCTCTACACTGTCTGTTTCAACACTCAATTCGATCTCCATTCCAGGATGCACAAATCCCAAGTCCTCCGGGCTCACAACAAGAAACAAAAACACCAAAATCCCTACCAAAATGATCAAAAGTCCAGGAACCACAAATGACCAACCCCATCCAAATTCCAAAACTCCTGAAGCTACAACTGAACCAATGATATTTCCCACCGAGGTATGCGAATTCCATATCCCCATTATCAAGCCCCTCTTTGATTCCCCAAGCCAATTCCCCACAACTGCAACCACACAAGGCCACCCAATTGACTGAAATACTCCACAAACAATCTGTACACCAACAAAATATCCCAACACATGAACATCTAACCAATACCCTAACCCAAAAAGTAAGGTAAAAAGGCCACTACCCATCATCCCAAATACAAGGAACAACCTCAAATCAATCCTATCTCCAACATGACCTGCCAAATACATTCCAATTGAGTAAGAGGTAAGGAATGCGAGATCAAGCTCGCCGAGCCGGTGAGTGCCCCCGGTTCCATTAAAAGGGGGCCAACCTGTATCATTGGAACTCAAGTTGGAAACTTGAGTTGAATTGGATGGAATTGTGGGTCCAAGAACACTCTTGACAATGCTAGGAGGCTTCCTAGAGGCATGGAAGGAAGCATATGCAAGGAATGTGATAACAAGAACACAGATTTGGTGGAATAGTAGGGTTTTATGAGGGGGTTTCAGGCCTGGAAAGCGTGCCACAGCTGGTGCTAGGCTCAAACTTCTCGATTGCATTGTTATTCATGAGGATTCTAATGTACTCATAGAATATAATCTAGCACAATTGCACAAAGATCAAATCTTACCCTCTCTCTCTCTCTCTCTGTTGTTTTTTCTCTCTTTCAAAACTGCATAGAATATTAGAATCTATGATCAGAAGAATGTAAATAATGGATCCAAGATTGGAGATTGGAATTGCATACCGAATGATTAAAAGGGTTTTACTATATCCATCACGAAGACAAGATTGTTGACATGAAATCGTAAATTTGTCCCCCTTTTTTTTTCTTTAGGGAAAAAAGCACAATCTTAGGAGTGGTCAGAAGCTAGGGCAGGTTATTTTCGTGGGAAGGAAAGTGCCATGAAAAAGCATTGACATATGATCACAGATTTTACGGAACATGGAAACCAAAGAAACGCAGGAAACTGGTAAGACATTGAATTTTAGGATCGCAAGTCAAAAACGTTCGTGTCGGATTGGGATCAGGCTAAGTCACTTCTCGAAAATGTCCATGGAAAATTCAAACTTCGAAAGGACAATACTGTCTTTTTATTATCAAAATGGATTTCTTATTTTCTTTAAGGTTTTATAATTCGTACGGAGAATTGAAATCTTATGTTATAGAGATAAAAAGTATGTGGGACTCCTGTGTTAGAAAAAATTATATGTATAATTCATGTCAGTACGGAAATCGAAGGATGTGTAGGAAAATTTGAATTCTCTTAAATAAGAATTATAAAATCCTTTCTTTAATCTAATTTAAGAGTTTTTTTTTTTTTCTCTCCGTAAAACACGTAGTGTTTGAATATTACAATGACGGAGATTATAATATCTTATATCTTTGATAAGGTATTTATGCATTAGTAGAAATATTTTCTTTTCTTTTTCTTTTAATGGCCAAATTACAACTAATATTAGCAACTTCATCCATCCATATTTGGTTTTTACTAGATGTTAGAAAATAATATAAACTATTGAAAAAACATTCACCCAATCTTAATATTTTGGATTGAGATGGTTCTTTACATGATATCAGAGCTTCAGTCACAAATTCGATCTTCACCGCCCTTACTTTCGAGTGAAATTAAAATAAGCACAAAGTAAAATAAAAAACATTGGGCATGTGCAATTGTAATACCCCGTTTCCCAAACAAGATATTACATCCCCTTAAGGAAAATATTTATTATGTTCCAGGACCACCCAATGATTTGGTGCTCCCTCTCACAACACTAATTCCTTTTTTCCCTTTTTACCCCTACTATTTTTCTTTTTTTCTACTTTTTCTCTCTCATTTACACTAAGAGACCACCTAAAATACGGTGATCTCCGTAATGCAGGGTGAGATTGATAATCCCAGTAAACTAAATGTTTATAAAATGTTCTCCCGTTGTTCTCAGGCTCAATTCCTGCATAATTGGTCAGTGTACACAGAACACAGCGGGGACACAAACAGTTCATGCAACTTCTTAAAAACAAATTCGTTTATTTATTATCTTACAGTTAATCGCACACTGTCATTACAAAATATTATTTAATAATTATGCAGTACAATTTTAGAAACATATAATATAAGTTTTTACTTACAGACAAACATAGAGTAATTTAACTACATGAAATTATTACTTTAATTTATCAAATACCACAATTCTTACATAAAACTCTTACCATACTTTAATGCTACAGTTCTCACATAAGATTTCTTTTTCTTTTGCCAACTTGATACTCTCGGATATTGTACCGTTGGAATCTATAAGCCCACTATGTTCCCTTCAAGGGGATATGATTATTGTATGGGCGATACATTTGGCTTTGGTAAAGACCAGGCCAAGAGATACTATCCCAAGTATAAGCAGATAATCAATACAAGTACAAAGCTATAAGAGAATTCAAGTAATAGGCTAAATAACGATACATAACATGCTTTCAGTTGTGCCCCATGGGGGCTATTTATAGGGATCATGGTGCGGATTAGTAAGGGAGGGAGGTCAACTCTCCTTGGGATACACTCCTATGATAGCAGTGTTGGGCGGTTTAGGCGCTGACGTTGTGGCAGCGCTGCACCTCCTGCTACTGGCGATGCCAGTATTGGGCAAAGGGAGAGTTTCCCTTTGTGATACCTGTGGCGACTGCCTTTGGTGGTTAACTTCCCAAGGTAAGACATTTTGGTGTATCTCTCGGGTGTGTTGCACCCTCGGTGGATGCGAAGGTCCATGTCAGCCCTTAGGGCTAACGTGGAACTGGACTGGGGTTTGGGCCAGAGAAGTTGGGCCGCTGGGGCGGTTGGCCTGTTGAGGCAGTTGGGCCATCCAGAACAGGAGCCCCCCAGCTTGGTAGCATGCGTAGGATGATGCCAAGTTAAAGTCTTTGGGCGTTACCTTTAAGGCGACCTTCATAACTGGACTGGGGTTTGGGCCAGAGAAGTTGGGCCGCTGGGGCGGTTGGCCTGTTGAGGCAGTTGGGCCATCCAGAACAGGAGCCCCCCCAGCTTGGTAGCGTGCATAGGATGGTGCCAAGTTAGAGTCTTTGGGTGTTACCTTTAGAGCGATCGTCTTGATTTCTTGTCTAGCAACATCGTCAATGGGTGAGTTTGAGGCGTCTCGTGGTCTGTGCAGGGGCGCTCGCTGGTCAGCCACCGCCAATTTTGCATTGGGGGTGTTTCCCGTATAGTGCAAGGGCGTTCTATGGTCGAAAATCGCCGAATTAGAATTTGGGCATTTTACAGTCTAGGCCTGGGATAGCAATAGTTTTTCTTTCGCTCTTCCAAGGGTGTTTTAGGTTTTTACCCTTCTGTCATGCCTCTTCGATTCTTGTGCAAGTAATTATGACGCCTTCTTAATCATTACAAGTCGTTGCATTGTTTCGAGATACGGCGCGTTAAAGTGACGTGATTGACATTTGGCTCGAAATTACCATCGGGCCCTTTATCACATCCGTCCATCGAACCACGTTGCAAAATCTAACGGTCTGAGATAAAGCAGCTCATCATGACCGCCCATCAACCTTGGCTGCAACATCCAATGGTCGGAGATCAAGCGGCAGTGTAATGTCATACAATGGCACGTTGCATTCCCTTTCTTCTTTAAAAAGGGGGGGAATCGGTTTTTGGCGGACATTTCCTGCCCTGAAACTACTTCGAACTCTTCTTCATCGTGTCATTCCAATCGATCTTTCTTCCTCTACGACTGTGCATAATCTTCAGGTATAGTGTCTTACCTTTCCTTTTGATATTCTTTGTATATCTTTTCTTCTACTTCTTTGCTTTTTTTTGGGTACTGTAAGGTTATGGGTATCCCTGGGTTGGTTCTACCGGAGTTTGAAATCAAAAAGGAAGAGTTTGACGAGGCCTTTGTCTCAGTCGAAGGCTGTACGGTGGGGGTCAGCGGGTCTTTTCCATCTTCGCGTTCTCTGGTTCCGGGGGTGGAGTCGTTGCCCCACGGTAAAATCCCGGAATTGCTGGGGTTTTCTGAAGAAGAGATTCAGAATCTCTTACCAGAACGAGCTGTAGTTCCTTATCTGGGTGAGGCGTCTGGTTCTGGTAGACATCGTCCCATTAGATCTAGGGGGCGACGGTCAGGGAGTTCCAATGAGAGGGTTAGGGCTCAGCCTTCTCATCGTCGTGGCTCGAGCCCTTCCGCTCGTTCAGTTGGGCGGAGTTGGGGTTTACGCCATCGTGCTTCTCGGCGTTCTGCCTTTGGCGTAGGGCGACTTATTCGTCCTTTGTCTTCCGTTAATCAGCTTCCCCAACATCGCCCAATAGAATATTATTACAAACCTTCAAACCCGACTGTCAATTCTTCACTTGCTCTAAGTACTTCAAGAGGGTATATACCCCCAATTCCTGCGTCTTTCCATCGCCGTAAATATGACGAGTCCACGGAAAATCGACCGGGTAGATTACATCCAGAAGATGGACGTCTTGTTAGGTATGTGTGTGGGACGCCATATATGAAGACTTGGGGCTTTATAAGATACCACCTGCTTGGCGGCCTTCTTCATTAAGCTACTCAGATTTTTATGCTTCGAGCTCTTCAGAAACTTCTGACTCTGATGGTAAGTAGTTTGATTGCCCTTCATTTTTTCTTGTAGTAATTGGTGAGGGTGTTGGCGGTTGTAGAGGTGAGGCATAGGGTGAGGTGGATTTTCTCTTCTCTTCTTAGCCGTCGTCTTGATTTGGAGGTCGTGTTGAGGATTGACAACCCGTTTATTACTCCAGGTAGAATTCTTTCCTGACTGATGGAGATTGTTTTGTCGGATACTCGTCTTGAGGCACGGGATTGGGTAGACCCAGAAATCGTTGTGTCATCATCGAGTTATGCTGACAAGGACATTCTGCGTCGCCATTACCAAACTGAGCCTACGTTTATGATTACTGAAGATGGTGCGAATGAAGCCAAGTGGCAGCCGATTGCGGTGACAAGTGATCGACGAGCTTGTGACGCGCCTAGTGACGCCAAGAAATCTCTATGGCGTTTCATGGTTTACAAAACCCATTTTACAGATCAAAAAGTGAGGATTCCCCTCACTGAATTTGAGATGGGGGTGTTATCCCATTTACAAGTTGCACCTTCACAGTTGCACCCAAACGCTTGGGCGTTCGTTAGGGTATTTGAGAGTATATGCCGGTACTTTGAATGGGATTTTTCTTTGCGGTTGTTCTTCTATCTGTTCCAAGTATCGCCGAAGAAAAAACTTGGGTGGGTCTCTCTGAAGGCGAGAACCTCATTGGGAGCGATATTTGCTCAATATGCCAATTCATACAAGAATTGGAAACACACTTTCTTCTGGATTGAGCCGACGTTGGGCGATGTCGAGCTTCCATTTTTTGTTGATCCGGCGACCATACGTGCAGATTTCCTTTGTATTGGACTAAGGCCCACTATGGGGTGCCCGCTGGTTGCTATTCTTGTTCATTTGGGAGCTTGACGCTTGAAGAGCGCTCAGTAGTTGATTGGTTTGTGGAAGTTAAGGGTTTTTTGCCTGTATGGCCGACGAAGCAAGTGTTGTGCCATGGAGGTGTGATGACGTTCTGAGTGTTTACTTTATCTTCATTTTCTTTGTAGCTTCTAACGCCTTCTTTTATATAATCAGTATTTAATCACTTTCTTTAACTTTGCAGTTGGGAGTATGGCGGCTGATTCTCTGAGGCTTTCACGTGAGGCGGCTGCGAGGCAACGAGCTCGGCAGGGCGAGGCTCTTCCGGCTCAACCTACCCTCGCGCCGAAGGATACGGGCAAGGGTAAGGCGGTGGCTCCCAAAAAAAAGGGGAAGGTTCGCTCTGCCGCCGACATTCCCGCAGACGAGTTGAGGAGAAGGGCTAGCCAGGCGATAATTAGGGAGGCGACTGGAGTTGTTGGCAACTCTTCTACTAGTGAGTCAATATTGGGTGGCGGGTCGCCTGCCCTGGGAGGATCCGATTTGAAGCGTGGCGCGTCAACGAGCTTATCACCGACTCGTCCGTCCAAATCCTCACACCATGGTCAATTTGAAGGTGGCGGTAACTCTTTCGGTAGTGATCGGGTAGTCGATCCTCCATCAACTGAGGGCGATCAGGTTCCGATTGCTTCGGGGGCTCAGGGTTCTCCGATCGCCGCTGCTGCAGTTCCGGTTACAAGCACCCTTACTCTGTCAGAAAGGGATGTTGCAAGAGGATATCCTAACATTGGACGTACCAATTTGATGGCACCACCGCGCCTGGATCGACAGCAATTACTGGATTGTACTCAGGTGGTTGTTGGTCGCATCTTTGCGATGCAGGAGATTGCCTTGGCGGTGGATGAGCGGTGCTCCGTGCAGGCAGATCGCCTTGACGATCTAGGGCGACAAGTGGATGGCCTTACTGCTGATATGGGGCGTCTGGGCAAAGACCTTTCTGACAAGGATACTTCCATCAAATCATTGACTGCGCGGCTGGCTAGTGTTGATGAAGATGTGAAGCATCTGAGGGGTGAGAAGGGCGCTCTGGACAAGGCGTTGGAGGATGTCAAAAAAGAAAATGACGTCCTCCTGACTGAGAAGGATGAGCTTACTGCCAGACTGTTCATGACTGAGGGGCGTCTCCATGCTAAAGATGAGGATCTTAACAAGGCCACAAGTCAAGTTGAGAAGTTGGAGGAGGCTCTCGCCAACCTGATGACTCATGTTTTCAATAGCGCCCTTCAGCAGGTTGCTATCAGATATCCTGGTGCTGATTTGACGGGTTTTGACCCCGCCTATGATGTGGAGGATGGAAAAATTATTGAGCGACTTGAAGGCGACGTCGTGAAGGTTATTGAGGAGACGCCTGAAACTGACGATGATGAAGGGGCACGGGGGCGCTCCCAGTTTCTGATAGTGAAGGATGACCAAAGAGTCCAAGATGGGCGTGAGGCATCTGACGCATCTTTGCCGAAGGATGCGGTGGACGAGGGATGTGGTGGCAGCAAGACTGTTCCTGATCAGGTGCCGAGCGGTGAAACTGAGGTGGTGAATGCCCCGGATGTTGAGAAGGAAACGACTGGATAAGCTGTTAAGTGTGTGAACCCCTCAATGTAAAATTTTTCTTTTTCTTTGTCTATGGCTGGCATGTCAGCCTCAGGCTTTTTCCTTACTTGTAATGAATTCTTTTTTCTTCCTTTGTGTTCTTGTACCTTCAAATGAATGTTTATTAACTTTGTTAGGCGTCGTTAGTAGTTCGAACTGCTCCCGTCCAAATGTGGGCGTTGGGCAGGGGCGAAGTCCATCTAACCACGGTGGGGGTGAGAACCGTCCCGCGATCGGGTGTTGGCTGGGGGTGAGGACCGTCCCAGTCCAACTATGGCAGGGGTGAGAACCGTCCCGTTTTTGGGCGTTGGCTGGGGGTGAGTACCATCCCAGTCCAACTGCGGCGACCGTTTTTGGGCGTTGGCTGGGGGTGAGTACCATCCCAGTCCAACTGCGGCGGGGGTGAGAACCGTCCCGTTATTGGGCGTTGGCTGGGGTTGAGCACCATCCCAGTCCAACTGCGGCGGGGGTGAGAACCGTCCCATTTTTTATCAAGTCACGTTGACAAAGGTAAGATGAGTTGAAGATTATTTATTGAAAGTTCTGCCTCATTAGAAACCTTTCCTAGTAAAACCCATTGGGATAAAAACATAGGAAAGGAAAAGAGTGCAGAGGGTGTTACATGATGGATCAACTATAATACTTTCTGAGCTTGTCGGCGTTCCATGCTCGTGGGATTATTTTTCCATCCAATGTTTCTAAGGAGTATGCTCCGTTCCCTAGCACGTTCGCGATTCAGTATGGTCCTTCCCAATTTAGGGCGAGCTTTCCTTCGCGGGCTTTTTTGTTTCCAACGTCCGCCCTTCGTAGAACTATGTCTTTAACCTCAAACTTCTGATGAACTACCTTCTTGTTGTAATAAGTGGCTGATTTTTCTTTGGTGAGTTTGTCATTTTGTGCGGCATGTTCTCGGAGTTCGTCAAGCAGATCCAATGCTTCTGAGAGGTTTTGATCGTTGGCAACTACGGTTACATGGTCACGCCTCCATGAGGGTTCGCCGATTTCCACAGGAATCATTGCTTCTGCCCTATAAGTTAGTCTGAAGGGCGTTTATTGGGTGGAAGATTGGGCCGTCGTACGATAGCCCCACAATACATTGTCAAGATTGACAATCCACGCCCCTTTTTGTGCTTCAAGCTTCTTTTTTATCCCTTTGGTCAGCATCTTATTGGCCGACTCCACTAGACCGTTGGATTGAGGGTGTTCCACTACGGCAAAGTGGTGTCGGATTTGCAAACTTCTCATTAACTCACGGAACTTGCCGTCGATGAACTGGGTGCCATTGTCTGTGATTACCTCGCCGGGGATACCGAAACGGTAAACTATGCTCCTCCAGAAGAACTTCCTGGCCTTCTGAGATGTGATGGCGGCCAAAGGTTCAGCCTCCACCCATTTAGTAAAATAATCTATTGCAAATAAGAGTCATTGGATTCGACCTGCCGCCATGGGGAAAGGTCCTAAGATGTCGATCCCCCATTTGTAAAAGGGCCACGACGACGTGATTGATGTTAAATCTTCTGGTGGAGCTCTGTGTATGTCTGCGAACCTCTGGCATTTATCACATTTTTTCACGTGCTCCCGTGCATCTTTCTCCATTGTTGCCCAATAAAACCCTGCTCGTAATGCCTTTTTTGCTAAGGAGTGGCCGCCCATGTGGTGGCCGTTGATCCCTTCATGAATTTCTTCCAAAATATAATGTACATCATTTGGAACGATGAATTTGAGGAGCGGGATTGAAATCCCTCTTTTGTACAATCGCCCTTGAATGATGCAGAAGTAGGCGCTCCTCCGAACGACCTTCTTAGCTTCCTTTGGGTTAGGAGGTAGGATTCTAGCTGACAAGTAGTTAATGATGGGCGTGATCCAAGTTTCTTCAGCGACTTCGGCGGCGATGTCTGTAATGCTCATGACTATGCATGGGTCAGGCAAATTGTGCTGGATTACTGAATGATTGTTACCTGGGCTCTTAGTGCTTGCCAATTTGGCGAGTATATCGGCCCTGGCGTTATCTGCTCGCCTGATATGCTCTACGTCCACGCTTTCGAAGGATTGGAGTAGTTCTTTGACCTTTTTCAAGTATTTGCACATCAGTGGTCCTTTGGTCTGGTATTCCCCCGAAATCTGGAAGGTTACCAATTGGGAGTCGCTAAAGACTCTAAGATGTTGGGCACCCATCTCTTTTGCCTGAGTTAGGCCAGCTATCATCGCTTCGTACTCTGC
>JAVKPL010016289.1:0-13864 GCA_032173675.1 Gastrolobium villosum | reverse complement strand
CATGGAGCGGTTCATAACTAGTTTTAACAAAAATCAAACCGAACCGGTTTAAACGGTTTGGTTTTTAAACCGAACTAGTTTTTCTCTTTTAAAACCGGTTTTCAATTTTCTAAACTGGTTTGAAACCGATTATGAAACTGGCTTATGGTTTATAACCGGTTTTAAATCAAAACCAATTATGAACCATAAACCGGTTATCAAGTTCAAAACTGGTTTTTTAACAAATTCAAAATTGGTTTTGGATGGATTATGCTATTTTTATAGGTAGTCGACCAACTATTTCTTGTAAGAATCTTCATTGTTTTGGAACTCTCCAGACGGAATGATTCTTATAGAAATTGTTTCACGTTGTTTTGAGAGTGATTGGTAGAAGAACAGTTGAATTATTTTAAAATTATAAAAAACAATTGCACTTCGTTCTCTCAAGATTTATGTTACTAAGGCTTTGTTTGAGAGTTGATTTTTGGAGGGGAAGGAAGGGAAGGGAGGTTTATTAATCCCTTCTCTTGTTTGTGAGTTTAAAAAACGGGTTTTATTAATCTCATGTTAAAGGAGATAAATTTTCTCATGTCATAGAGATAAATTTTTGGGCTCCACCATCTGAAAAATAAAAAGAAAAGAAAAGAAAAAGGTGGCACAGTTATCGAAGGGTGTGTAGGAGAGAAAGTTATCACATGTAGCATAAGAGCAGCTTTTCCCTTAAAAAAATGGGGTAAGGGAATTGTGGATTTATGCAAAATCCTCCAAAACCCTTCCCACTTTTAAAATTAAAGTTCCCCTAATTTGGGGGGTTTAAGGGGGAAAATATTAAAAATTACTTATCTAACCTTAGCATTAAAATGTGAAAACTAAATAAATATGAATCATTTTTAAATGTGGCATTGTTAGAAAAGTCTCAAATACCGACAGAATTTATCGACGAAAAATATTTCGTCGAACATAGTGACGAATTTTTGATGAAAATCACATTACATCGAAAATAGAGACGAAACAAGAATTGGCCAAAATAATTGACATAAATTTTTTTCGGAAATAAATTCAGTCAAAATTCTTGATAGAATCTAAATTCCGTTGAAACTTTCAACGGGAATATTTACGTCAAACTTTTCAAAGAAAAATATTTCAATCAAAATTTTTGACAGAAAACAATTACGTAAAAAATTTTCCCAGAAAATATTTCTTTCACATTTTTTTGCGGAAGACATTTTCACCAAAATTTTCAACATGACATATTTCCGGCGAAAATTTTCGAAGAAAAATATTTCCCTAAAAATTTGTGATGAAAAATATTTTTTGTAAAAAATTCTGACAGAAAATTTTATGTCAAAACTCTTTGCGGAATCTAAATTTCGTTAAAATATTTCCCTCAAAATATTTGACAAAAAACATATTCGTCGAAATTTTTGACTAAGAATATTTCCTTCAAAAATTTTAACGAAAGATATTTCTATAAAATTTTTTGACGGAAAAAAAATTAGTCAAAGTTTTTTACGCAATCTAAATTCCATCAAAAGTTTTCGACAAAAATATTTTCCTCATACATTTTGACGGAAAAAATTTCCGTTGAAATTTTCGACGAAACACATTTTCATCGAAAATTTTTGACAGAAAATATTTCCAGTAAAATTTTCAACAAAAATCATTTCTATCATGATTTTTAAAGGAACAAATTTTTGTCAAAGATTTTCGATGAAAAATATTTCCGTAAAAAAATCTGACAAAAAATTTTTTTGTAAAAAATTTTGATAGATGTTTTATTGGATACAATTTAATCGGACAAAATAATTTATTTACCAGAGCTGCTTAACTTTTTTTGCTAGTTTATTGTTTGAAAGTTTGAGTCAATTGACTAATATAATAGGCATAATAAAAGATAATACTTATTTGTTCTCTAATTGTAGAGTAGCTTGGTTATGGATAACCAATTATTTTTATGGTTTGGTAAATAACCAGTTTATAAAATAAAATGTAGTTTCATATGAAACCGATTTTTAAAAATAACCGGT
The DNA here is from genome assembly GCA_032173675.1 of Gastrolobium villosum. Taxonomy (NCBI): domain Eukaryota; kingdom Viridiplantae; phylum Streptophyta; class Magnoliopsida; order Fabales; family Fabaceae; genus Gastrolobium; species Gastrolobium villosum. The sequence continues at coordinate 11,858 of JAVKPL010016289.1, read as the reverse complement.
TTTTAAAATGTGGAGCGTTTTGGTTCTTTTGGACATTTTGAACACCCCTACCAATAGGGCTAGTTGATTTTACGGAAATGGATCATCTCATGTGTAATTTAACATGATCATGTCATGTGGGAGGATCTTAACCATTAATAATTAAATCAACGATGATGATTGTATAACTTCTTATCCTTATATTTTTTCTCTCTCATCTCTTATCACCATTAATTCACCAATATATGATTATGATTGCCCATATCACATGATCATGTTAATTAGTATAGGAGAAGATCTGCTCCTCATTTTACATTTTGACGGGTTAACCTCGGTTTCAACTCATCACGTGTAAAACCTTCTCTTACCCTTTCTCTTGCTATTATATAAGTTTCCTTTCCTGGCAACTTTGCAAAACACAATCAATCACGCATCCCAAATTTTCCTGGGAAAATTTTCAGCTTTCCTTTGTGCTCAACACCGGTTTTTCTATTCTTCCTCCTTGTTTTCGCTGTTTTTCTTGCCATTTTCTTCTTCCGGTAAAAAACATTGAGGGGTTTGGTTGAAGCGGTTCCTGCGCTGAAGTCCATGGTGACGAGTCCCATGAGATCAAAATGTAATGATAATGGAATATAATATAACGGTAATGTAACAGATGGAATATAATATAACGGTAATATAACAATAATGGAATGTAACCGTTGTAATGGTAATTGTAACGTTAATTGTAAGTGTTTTCTTTTATAACGGTAATTGTAACGTTAATTATAATAGTGTTTTCTTTTGTAACGTCCATCCTTCTTGGTTATCAGTAGGTGTGTGGTGTTAAGAAATAATATCAGAAAATTATTGGAAATTCTCTTCTCTCTCGTGACTCTTTCTCTCTCAATTCCCTCTTCTCCTCCTCTTATCCTTTCAGCAATCTTCTTCTTCTGTAGCATCTGCTACAATGGTGCTTTCATCGATCTACTCTTCCTCCATAGCTAGAAGTAACATTCATCCTCTTCCACAACAGATCACTGATCCACAATCTCAACCTTCAATCTCACCTACCATTCCATCATGCTGGGATGATATCACTGTAATACTTCATGCAATCGACCAGTCCCTTACAGAATCACGTGCTGACTTCGCAAGGGCTAGGGCCAAGATGCAATCTGATTTCGCATGGGTTTGAGCTGAGTTGCGATCTGATTTAACAAAGATTAGGGCTGATATCGATAAGATGCACGTTGATCTGGAAGATATAGCTGCTACTAGGATTCAAAGGATATTTCGTGGATATCTTGTGCGGCGTCAGCGATTAAGGAAGTCCGAAGCCCCTACGACTACAGAAGGTGGTGCCCTTCAATCATGGCATGGTTTCTACCAGAGTATACGACCTACTCATATGGGATTGTCACTTAACATTGATATGTCATCAATGGCATTCATTGAACCACTACCTATAATTGAATTTGTTGCTCCAATTTTGGGAAAAGATGTAACTCATCCAGAATATGGAGAGGATTCTTGCCCATCAATTGTTGCTATTGTAGCATCCCAGGACTGGCCGGAAGTAACAAAGTATACAGGGTTGGTTTATGCTCAGCCTCATAGTGAAGAACTCATTGAAGATCTTTTCAAATGTTGGAAAGATCCACAACATGGTGTAGTTTATGGTGGTATGATCAGGGAGCTTTTACTATCATTTAAGAAGGCACCTGGTCAAAAACCTGGTATTATTATCTTTGACTTGGTATTGTTATAACTCAACCTCGAGGATGAGGTTGGTTTGAAGGGCGATGGAATGTAACGGTAATGGAATATAATATAACGGTAATGTAACGGATGGAATATAATATAACGGTAATGTAACGGTAATGGAATGTAATTGTTGTAACGGTAATTGTAACGTTAATTGTAATAGTGCTTTCTTTTGTAACAGTAATTGTAACGTTAATTGTAATAGTGTTTTCTTTTGTAACATCCATCCTTCATGGTAATAAGTAGGTGTGTGTTGTTAAGAAATAATATCAGAAAATTATTGGAAATTCTCTTCTCTCTCGTGACTCTTTCTCTCTTATTTCACTCTTCTCCTCCTCTTATCCTTTCTGCAATCATCTTCTTCTGTAGCATCTGCTACACAAAACCTCTTCACAATTTCACGTTCCCTTCCCCTTTCTTGAAGAAGGGAACCCAGAGAAGCAACAATTTCACTAGCCCTTACGGCGTCAGAGTTCCTAGCTATGGTGATCAGCATTGTTCCGGGTCAAAGACTGAGAAATCAATGGCGATTGAGGATGATTTCATTGAGATTGAGGATGATTTCATGGAGATTGGGGATGATTTCATGGAGATTGAGGATGATTTGATGGAGATTGATGATGATTTCATGGTGATTGAGGACGATTTCATGGTGATTGAGGATGATTTCATGGAGATTCAATATACATAATTGCTTGTTCTCCTTTGTAGCGAGAGCATTTGGTTGCTGCCATCTTTTATTTTTATTTTTGATAAATGTAAATTTTTTTTTTCTATTCTAATCCTTCTCGGTGGAGCACGAGTGCACATCGTCCCAATTTTTGTATTATTATCTAAATTATAGTAATTTATAAATTTGTCATTTATATTTTTGCGCGTTATATATATATATATATATATATATATATATATATATATATATACATGTATATACACACACACACATATATATATATATATATATATGAACCTATAATTGGGATAAGATATTGAGACAACCAAATAATGTTACTACCACATCTTAACCGTTGATTTCCGCCAATCAACAGTTATCATTTATTGCGAATTAATAATTATATATATATATGAACTTATAATTGGGATAAGATATTGTAACAACCAAATAATGTTACTACCACATCTTTATTATGAATGTTTCTAAACATAATAGTGATTTGCTGTTTATTAATTTGAGTCTATACGTTCTTTGGGTATCATTATTGTAAATTCAATTTTTTTTTGAGAGACAAAATATGTCAAATGAGGTGTTATTATGAAGATCTCGAAAAGTTATGTGGAATCAAATTCTTTTTACCTAATTCGAACACTCAAGTCAAAAGTTATGGACTTCCAAAGTTTTACGGTCAAACTGTTGATTTTTGTGCCACGTGACAGCACCTGGTGAAACACGCCCCATTGGGGCGTATCTCTCTACTCGGTAACGCCCAAATTGGGCTTGTCTCTCCAACCGGTCACGCCCCCGTGGAGCATGTTTGACTGCTATATTTTCATAATTAATTTCAAAATGAATATTTTTTAGTAATATTTTATTAGTAAAGTAATAAATTAATTTTTTTTGGCTGGGAAACGATTGCACTTTCAAGTTTCAACAATAACATCGCACTAAAGTTCGTTATTAATTAATTAAATTATAAGTTCTTTATAAGGTTATTAAAAACGATTGCACCACCAAAAAAAAATGATTGCACTTTAGTTGTTAATTTTTGCTCAGCGCGATGGGTCCCTCATGAAAAAAAAACTATGATGAATTACGCACCTCAATGAAAAACTCGCATCTAATGTAATTGCAGAATAGATAAATTTGAAGATTCTTTTTAAGTATATATAGCATTAAGGGGAAAAAAACTCCACCATTAAGAAAAATATTTCCCTAAAAATTTGTGATGAAAAATATTTTTGTAAAAAATTCTGACAGAAAATTTTATGTCAAAATTCTTTACGAAATCTAAATTTCGTTAAAATTTTTCCCTCAAAATATTTGACAAAAAACATATTCGTCGAAATTTTCGACGAAGAATATTTCCTTCAAAAATTTTAACGAAAAATATTTCTTTAAAAATTTTTTACGGAAAAAAGAAAAATTATTCAAATTTTTTTACAGAATCTAAATTACGTCAAAAGATTTCGTCAAAAATATTTTCATCATACATTTTGACGGAAAAAATTTCCGTTGAAATTTTCTACGAAACACATTTTCATCGAAAATTTTCGACAAAAAATATTTCCAGTAAAATTTTCAATATAAAACATTTCTATCATGATTTTCAAAGGACCAATTTTTTGTCAAAGATTTTCGATGAAAAGTATTTCCGAAAAAAAATCTGACAAAAAAATTTCGATAGAAGTTTTATTGGATCAAATTTCATCGGGCAAAATAATTTATTTACACAAGCTGCTTAACTTTTTTTGCTAGTTTATTGTTTGAAAGTTTGAGTCAATTGACTAATATAATAGGCATAATAAAAGATAATACTTATTTGTTCTCTAATTGTAGAGTAGTTTGATTATGGATAACCATGGATAACCAATTATTTTTATGGTTTGGTAAATAACCAGTTATTAAAATAAAATGTAGTTTCATATGAAACCGGTTTTTAAAAATAACCGGTTTTTAAAATGTGGAGCGTTTTGGTTATGGATCGGTTTGGTTCTTTTGGACATTTTGAACACCCCTACCAATAGGGCTAGTTGATTTTACGGAAATGGATCATCTCATGTGTAATTTAACATGATCATGTCATGTGGGAGGATCTTAACCATTAATAATTAAATCAACAACGATGATTGTATAACTTCTTATCCTTATATTTTTTCTCTCTCGTCTCTTATCACCATTAATTCACCAATATATGATTATGATTGCCCATATCACATGATCATGTTAATTAGTATAGGAGAAGATCTGCGCCTCATTTTACATTTTGACGGGTTAACCTCGGTTTCAACTCATCACGTGTAAAACCTTCTCTTACCCTTTCTCTCGCTCTTATATAAGTTTCCTTTCCTGAAAACTTTGCAAAACACAATCAATCACGCATCCCAAATTTTCCTGAGAAAATTTTCAGCTTTCCTTTGTGCTCAACACTGATTTTTCTATTCTTCCTTCTTGTTTTCGCTGTTTTTCTTGCCATTTTTTTCTTCCAGTAAAAAGCATTGAGGGGTTTGGTTGAAGCGGTTCATGCGCCGAAGTCCATGGTGACGAGTCCCATGAGATCAAAACCTCTTCACAATTTCAGGTTCCCTTCCCCTTTCTTGAAGCAGGGAACCCAGAGCAGCATCAATTTCACTAGCCCTTACCGCGCCAGAGTTCCTAGCTACGGTGATCAGCGTTGTTCCGGGTCAAAGACTGAGGAATCAATGGCGATTGAGGATGATCTCATGGAGATTGAGGATGATTTCATGGAGATTGAGGATGATTTCATGGAGATTGGGGATGATTTCATGGAGATTGAGGATGATTTGATGGAGATTGATGATGATTTCATGGTGATTGAGGATGATTTCATGGTTATTGAGGATGATTTCATGGAGATCAATATACATAATTGCTTGTTCTCCTTTGTAGCGAGAGCATTTGGTTGCTGCCATTTTTTATTTTTATTTTTGATAAATGTAATTTTTTTTTCTATTCTAATCCTTCTCGGTGGAGCACAAGTGCACATCGTCCCAATTTTTGTATTATTATCTAAATTTTAGTAATTTATAAATTTGTCATTTATATTATTGCATGTTATATATATATATATATGTATATATGAACTTATAATTGGGATAAGATATTGTGACAACCAAATAATGTTACTACCACATCTTAACCGTTGATTTCCGCCAATCAACGGTTATCATTTATTGCGAATTAATAATTATATATATATGAACTTATAATTGGGATAAGATATTGTGACAACCAAATAATGTTACTACCACATCTTTATTATGAATGTTTCTAATCATAATAGTGATTTTCTATTTATTAATTTGAGTCTAGACGTTCTTATGGTATCATTATTGTAAATTCAATTTTTTTTATGATAGACAAAATGTGACAAATGAGGTGTTATTACGTAGATCTCGAAAAGTTATGTGGAATGAATTTTTTTTACCTAATTCGGACACTCGAGTCAAAAGTTATGGACTTCCAAAGTTTTACGGTCAAACTGTTGATTTTTGTGGCACGTGACAACACCTGTTTAAACACGCCCCATTTGGGCGTGTCTCTCTACTCGGTCACGCCCAAATTGGGCTTGTCTCTCCAACCGGTCACGCCCCCGTGGAGCATGTTTGACTGCTATATTTTCATAATTAATTTCAAAACGAATATTTTTTCGTAATTTTTTATTAGTAAAGTAATAAATTAATTTTTTTTGGCCGGGGAACGATTGCACTTTCATGTTTCAACAATAACATCGCACTAAAGTTCGTTATTAATTAATTAAATTATAAGTTCTTTATAAGGTTATTACAAACGATTGCACCACAAAAAAAAACGATTGCACTTTAGTACTTAATTTTTGCTCAGGGCCATGGGTCCCTCATGAAAAATTTGAAGTTCCTTTTTAAGTATATATAGCATTAAGAGGAAAAAAAACTCCACCATTACACACATAAAATGATTTTGATTCTTTTAAGGTTTTAATATTCTCTTCCAAAACAACGTCATTTTGCTTGAAAGATTAAAAAATTAAAATGAGAAAAATAATTATAATCTTAAAATAATTTTAATTACAAAAAAAATCTTAATTTTCGTCTTAAAATAACATCATTTTAGATTCAACGTAGATAACTTATATTTTTATTGACGGCAGAAAAAACGAATCCTTATCTTATTATTGGAAAATACATTTATTGAAGAAGGGTATATTTTTTCTTTCGATATCGTATGAAAAAGAAATGCTGCATTTGTTCCCTTGCTATGAAAAGCATTTTAATTTCCCCTTAAATATAGCAAAACAAATTGATATTTTTTTTCTCATATATCTTAAACTAATATTGATAGGAATAGGGAGTCATTTAAAAAATTGGATTTGCAATTCAACTAGCACTTAAAGAGATATTTATGAACTTATAGAGTAAAATATTTATTTTGCTCTGTTTGTGTCATTAAATATTTAAAATATTTATAAAGATTATTAATCTATCATTCTTAAATTTCTGTAACATCCTTGGATTATTAATATCTACCATTCTAAATGGGGAAAGTAAATCAAACCACTCAAAGTAGATGATGATTTTTTCAACGTTTAGTGTTTGTTTATTTCTTGTTTATTAGTTCTGGATTTGCAAAGACCAAGCTTTCATTTAATTAACATGCTTGAAATGGGAGGATTCCCAGTTTTAGGGTGCATGGAGTGGTTCATAACTAGTTTTAACAAAAATCAAACCGAACCGATTTTAAACGGTTTGGTTTTCAAACCGAATCGGTTTTTCTCTTTTAAAACCGAATATCAATTTTCTAAAGTGGTTTGAAACCGATTCTGAAATCGGTTTATGGTTTATAACCGGTTTTAAATCAAAACTGATTATGAACGATAAACCGGTTATCAAGTTCAAAACCGGTTTTTTAACCAATACAAAATTGGTTTTTGATGGATTATGCTATTTTTATAAGTAGTCGACCAACTATTTCTTGCAAGAATCTTCATTGTTTTGGAACTCTCCGGACGGAATGATTCTTATAGAAATTGTTTCACGTTGTTTTGAGAGTGATTGGTAGAAGAACAGTTGAATTATTTTAAAATTATAAAAGCAATTGCTCTTCGTTCTCTCAAGATTTATGTTACTAAGTCTTTGTTTGAGAGTTGATTTTTGGAGGGGAAGGAATGGAAGGGAGGTTTATTAATTCCTTCTCTTGTTTGTGAGTTTAAAAAAAGGTTTTATTAATCTCATGTTAAAGGAGATAAATTATCTCATGTCATAGAGATAAATTTGTGGACTCCACCACCTGAAAAATAAAAAGAAAAGAAAAGAAAAAGGTGGCACAGTTATCGAAGGGTGTGTAGGAGAGAAAGTTATCACATGTAGCATAAGAGTAGTTTTTCCTTAAAAAAATGGGGGAAGGGAATTGTGGATTTATGCAAAATCCTCCAAAACCCTTCCCACTTTTATAATTAAAGTTCCCCTAATTTGGGGGGTTTAAGAGGAAAATATTAAAAATTACTTATCTAACCTTAGCATTAAAATGTGAAAACTAAATAAATATGAATCATTTTTAAATGTGGCATTATTAGAAAAGTCTCAAATACCGACAGAATTTATCGACGAAAAATATTTCGTCTAACATAGTTACGAATTTTTGATGAAAGTCACATTACATCGAAAATAGAGACGAAACAAGAATTGGCCAAAATAACTGACATAAATTTTTTTCGGAAATAAAATCAGTCAAAATTCTTGATAGAATCTAAATTCCGTTGAAACTTTCAACGGGAATATTTCCGTCAAACTTTTCAATGAAAAATATTTCAATCAAAATTTTTTGTCAGAAAACAATTACGTAAAAAAATTTGCCAGAAAATATTTCTTTCACATTTTTTTACGGAAAACATTTTCACCAAAATTTTCAACCGGACACATTTCCAGCGAAAATTTTCGAAGAAAAATATTTCCCTAAAAATTTGTGATGAAAAATACTTTTGCAAAAAATTCTGACAGAAAATTTTATGTCAAAATTCTTTACGGAATCTAAATTTCGTTAAAATATTTGACAAAAAACATATTCGTCGAAATTTTCGACGAAGAATATTTCCTTCAAAAATTTTAACGAAAGATATTTCTATAAAAAAATTTGATGGAAACAAAAGTTAGTCAAAATTTTTTACAGAATCTAAATTCCGTGAAAAGTTTTCGACAAAAAAAATTTCGTCATACATTTTGACGGAAAAAATTTCTGTTGAAATTTTCAACGAAACACATTTTCATCGAAAACTTTCGACAGGAAATATTTCCAGTAAGATTTTCATCAAAAATCATCTCTATCATGATTTTCAAAGGAACAAATTTTTGTAAGATTTTTGATGAAAAATATTTCCGTAAAAAAATCTGATAAAAATATTTTTTGTAAAAAAATTCGATAGAAGTTTTATTGGCTAAAATTTCATCGGACAAAATAATTTATTTACCTGAGATGCTTAAGTTTTTTTGCTAGTTTATTGTTTGAAAGTTTGAGTCAATTGACTAATATAATAGGCATAATAAAAGATAATACTTATTTGTTCTCTAATTGTAGAGTAGTTTGGTTATGGATAACAATGTATAACCAATTATTTTTATGGTTTGGTAAATAACCAGTTTATAAAATAAAATGTAGTTTCATATGAAACCGGTTTTTAAAAATAATTGGTTCTTAAAATGTGGAGCGTTTTGATTATGGATCAGTTTGGTTCTTTTGGACATTTTGAACACCCCTACCAATAGGGCTAGTTGAATTTACGGAAATGGATCATCTCATGTGTAATTTAACATGATCATGTCATGTTGGAGGATCTTAACCATTAATAATTAAATAAGCGATGATGATTGTATAACTTCTTATCCTTATATTTTTTCTCTCTCATCTCTTATCACCATTAATTCACCAATATATGATTATGATTGCCCATATCACATGATCATGTTAATTAGTATAGGAGAAGATCTGCTCCTCATTTTACATTTTGACGGGTTAACCTCGGTTTCAACTCATCACGTGTAAAACCTTCTCTTACCCTTTCTCTTGCTATTATATAAGTTTCCTTTCGTGGCAACTTTGCAAAACACAATCAATCACGCATCCCAAATTTTCCTGGGAAAATTTTCAGCTTTCTTTTGTGCTCAACACTGGTTTTTCTATTCTTCCTTCTTGTTTTTGCTGTTTTTCTTGCCATTTTTTTCTTCCGGTAAAAAGCATTGAGGGGTTTGGTTGAAGCTGTTCCTGCGCCGAAGTCCATGGTGACGAGGCCCATGAGATCAAAATGTAACGGTAATGGAATATAATATAACGGCAAATATGTATAACGATAATGTAACGGTAATGGAATGTAATTGTTGTAACGATAATTGTAACGTTAATTGTAATAGTGTTTTTTTTTGTAACGGTAATTATAACGTTAATTATAATAGTGTTTTCTTTTGTAACGTCCATCCTTTTTGGTTATCAGTAGGTGTGTGGTGTTAAGAAAATATATAAGAAAATTATTGGAAATTCTCTTCTCTCTCGTGACTCTTTCTCTATGAATTCCCTCTTCTCCTCCACTGTAATACTTTATGCAATCTTCTTCTTCTGTAGCATCCGCTACAATGGTGCTTTCATCGATCTACTCTTCCTCCATAGCTAAAAGTAACATTCATCCTCTTCCACAACAGATCACTGATCCCCAATCTCACCCTTCAATCTCACCTACCATTCCATCATGCTGGGATGATATCACTGTAATACTTCATGCAATCGACCAGTCCCTTACAAAATCACGTGCTGACTTCGCAAGGGCTAGGGCCAAGATGCAATCTGATTTCGCAAGGGTTCGAGCTGAGTTGCGATCTGATTTAGCAAAGATTAGGGTTAATATTGATAAGATGCACGTTGATCTGGAAGATATAGCTGCTACTAGGATTCAAAGGATATTTCGTGGATATCTTGTGCGGCGTCAGCGATTAAGGAAACCCGAAGCCCCTACGACTACAGAAGGTGGTGCCCTTCAATCATGGCATGGTTTCTACCAGAGTATACGATCTACTCAGATGGGATTGTCACTTAACATTGATATTTCATCAATGGCATTCATTGAACCACTACCTATAATTGAATTTGTTGCTCCAATTTTGGGAAAAGATATAACTCATCCAGAATCTGGAGAGGATTCTTGCCCATCAATTGTTGCTGTTGTAGCATCCCAGGACTGGCCGGAACTAACAAAGTATGCAGGGTTGGTTTATGCTCAGCCTCATAGTGAAGAACTCATTGAAGATCTTTTCAAATGTTGGAAAGATCCACAACATGGTGTAGTTTATGATGGTATGATCAGGGAGCTTTTACTCTCATTTAAGAAGGCACCTGGTCAAAAACCCGGTATTGTTATCTTTGACCCTGGTATTGTTATAACTCAACCTCGAGGACGAGGTTGGTTTGAAGGGCGATGGAATGTAACGGATGGAATATAATGTAACGGATGTAATATAATATAACGGTAATGGAATGTAACCGTTGTAACGTTAATTGTAATAGTGTTTTCTTTTGTAACGTTAATTGTAATAGTGTTTTCTTTTGTAACATTCATCCTTCATGGTTATAAGTAGGTGTGTGGTGTTAAGAAATGATATCAGAAAATTATTGGAAATTCTCTTTTCTCCCTTGACTCTTTCTCTCTCAATTCCCTTTTCTCCTCTCTTATCCTTTCTGCAATCTTCTTCTTCTGTAGCACCTCCTACACAAAACCTCTTCACAATTTCACGTTCCCTTCCCCTTTCATTGAGAATTTGGTTTGCCATTTTTTATTTTTATTTTTGGTAATGATGTAGGATTTTTTTGATTCATAAGGATCCTTACATAATTGCTTGTTCTCCTTTGTAGCGAGAGCATTTGGTTGCTGCCATTTTTTATTTTTATTTTTGATAAATGTAATTTTTTTTTTCTATTCTAATCCTTCTCGGTGGAGCACAAGTGCACATTCCCAATTTTTGTATTATTATGTAAATTTAGTAATTTATAAATTTGTCATTTATATTTTTGCACGTTATATATATATATATATATATATATATATATATATATATATATATGAACTTATAATTGGGATAAGATATTGTGGCAACCAAATAATGTTACTACCACATCTTAACCGTTGATTTCCGCCAATCAACGGTTATCATTTATTGCGAATTAATAATTATATATATATGAACTTATAACTGGGATAAGATATTGTGACAACCAAATAATGTTACTACCACATCTTTATTATGAATGTTTCTAATCATAATAGTGATTTTCTATTTATTAATTTGAGTCTAGACGTTCTTATGGTATCATTATTGTAAATTCAATTTTTTTTATGAGACAAAATGTGACAAATGAGGTGTTATTACGTAGATCTCGAAAAGTTATGTGGAATCAATTTTTTTACCTAATTCGGACACTC
>JAVKPL010016288.1:0-14015 GCA_032173675.1 Gastrolobium villosum | reverse complement strand
AATAAAATAGATGGAGTCAATTAATAATCATTTTACCCCTTACTTAGAACTATCTATCAATCTACCCATCTTTAATGGATTAAGCCCGAATATTTAATCGATTAAATGGTCAAAATAGGCAAAAAATCGTTGACTTGAAGATTTAGTCGATTAAATCTTCTTATTTAATCGATTAAATCTCCCATACATAAAGTTGTTCTTCTGATAAAGAGAAAAATTTAATCGATTAAGTTTAAGATTTAATCGATTAAATCTTCATTTGACCATTTAATCGATTAAATATTCAATTTAATCAATTAAAGAGTGACAGATTGATAGATAGTTTGCAATCAAGAACAAAATGGTTATTAAGTAATTAATGAGGGGCAAAAGGGTGAAAAGGCCATAATAATAGGTAAACATAAAATTCTATCCCTTTTTATTTATTTATTTTTTAGAGTATTTATTTATTCTAACGATAAAGTTACTCTAAAAATATTTTCTCTTTTATTTCTTTAATAAAAGATTGGGTTTTATTAATCTTATGCAATGGAAAAGAACTCTCTTGTGCAATAGAGATAATCATGTGTGAGACCCACCCACTATAAAAAAAGAAAAAAAGAATAAGAAAGTAATACGAAAATCGATGTATGTATAGGAGAGAGAAAAATTTTCTCCTACAACATAAGAATATATTTTCCCTAAAAGATTAGACTAGAAAATAGAGGTTTAAGATTATGCATTACTCCAATCCATAAAGGTCTTTATCTCATGACCAAAGTTAATCTTAATTTTTATTCTCACAATTGTGATAAAGTTTTCACACCTGAAAATAAAGGATATATTTGTGGCTTTTCCGTCCACCCCTAACAGGATTGAAATGTACAAGTTACAACCATATTTCTTTCACACCTTTTATTGGTGTTAGGTATCTCCAACTTCTTTTTGTTTTCAAGGAACATAAGAAAATGCATTTAGTTATCAAGCTCCTTTCCTCCAATGCCATTACATGAAAATAACAATATCCAAAGTTTACAGAGAAAAATGAATCAAACAAAACATAACACTACTTCCTACTACATGCTACTGCCTATGACAGTCTGACCATCAATCTCATAGCCTTCCTGATGTACACAGATGTCACAGCACATATCCAGGTCACGAAATTTCATCTTCCAAGTTCAATAATCAACATATTCTTTTGTCCCAAGAAGCCAAACCCGATCCTTATTTCCTGTGATGACTTCCATACACATCAAACAGTCCCCCTCTTGGAGTTTTCTTGCATGTTTATGTAAGTTATTTTTTATCATATTATATGCAATCAATGGAGCTATACATTCGCCTTACATTTCTTATACAATGGCAGAACGTTAAAGGTATCTTTAAATGGAAATATTTCAGCAGTGACTCAAAATTTGGAGACTGAATTTTTCAGGACACTGGATTCTCAATGATAAGAGAAGGAATATCTTCTTGGAAATCTGTAATGCCATTCAAACAGGATGGTTTCGCTGCGCCATAGTAAAAGAAGGCCATGATTTTTGACAACTCATCTGCATTGCGAATTGCTGAGAGACCACCAAATGGAAGTTAGGCATAGTCAGAACGAGAGGGGCAATAATATGGAAAAGATAACATTTTTTTTATTTTTAGTAAAATAAATCAATACCTTTTTCACGGAATAAAATCTTCCCTGCTTTAGTAAATATAATCTCTGGGAAGACCGACACTTGAAGTGCAGCAACCAGTTGAGTCTCAACAACAGCATCAAGTGCAACACACTTTCATATGATATGTAATAGGATGTGAGATAACAAAAAAAGGTATCTTTCCAATGAAGTAGCTGAAACCAGAGAAATAATTGTATGAATTTACTGATTACTTACTCTAGGTGAGGGTAATCTGCAGTTCCATATGATATGCACGGCCTTCTCTATTTCATCTCGAATTCTTTCGTTCTCCTTCGGCCTAAAGATAAAATCAAAAGTTAGTCTGAATTTTTGTTACTTTTATTTGATTGCAAATATGATATGGAGCACACTACAAATTCACAAATATAACATTAAATGTCATCCGGCAGACCAATTAATGTACTTTAGCCAAATTCTACAGTTAATTGCTCATAAGGTCGAAAGTTTAATAGAGCCCTCCTTGGAGCCCAATTCCAAAAGATAAAAAGGGAAATACATGCATGTTCATGCACACACACAAAGTATTCGACAGGAAAACTAAATGTCGAAAAGGAATCCTAATTGTAAGGAGACGAAAGAGAAACCAGCTATCTAAGCAATCAGTCTATATTCAATTGCATTCAATGATTCAACTTTAAGTTGCTGACAATAACCATGCTTATAGGAACAAGCATGGATTTGGATACATACATATATTTCTGTAGCATGCTTATAGGAACAAGTGAAGCAATTAGCATTCAGCTACTAAGACCAAAACTAGAAAAGATGAGTAAAAAAACATGGATTTGGATGACTTTCCTGTCAGCTACTTACTCAAGAATTATCAAGCAACGACTGGGCATAGATACAGAATGTAGAAAATGTATAACAGAAAGAGATTAAATTTAGAATTAGAATAAACCTTCTATATCGATTGTGCACAAGAATAATCAAGGGACTTATGTCTTTGAATACAGTCTCCTCCCACTCTGCAGCCCTTATGTCTTTGATAGGGCGAATGTAATTATCATCTTGCCATACTATTTCATTATCATCAACATCATCATCATTATCATCATCTGGCTTTTTATTGTTTTTGATGGTAATCTTGTCAAAAAACTGGCTCAGGCTGAATCCCCACCCATCAGCATCTTGAGGCCAGTCAGGATCCTCCTCCTCCATAACAAGGGGGTAATCATTCACCAGCTTTTGTAAATTTTTCTCCTTTTCCACAGGGTCTAACTCCTCTTGAATATCAGGTTTCATATCAATCACTTGCTTAATTTTCCTCCTCCATTCTAGTCTCTCTTCAAGACTCATAAAATAAGGGTCATTTTCATCAAACGGAGGAGGTGCATCATTGTCATCATCATCATCACTGTCACTAGATGCTTCTCGCCTTCTCTTCCGATCAGCACCATCAGATTTGAATGCTTCAACTCTCCTTGCGACTCTTTTTGTTTTCTGACCACCATCCTGTTTCATGGAAATAGAAAAACAAAAAAATGGAGTTAATTGAACTCTATCTGAAAGAAAACTTAAATTTAAAGGGAAAAATTCACCAAAGCCCACGTGGTTTGCTTCAGAATCATCTGTGCCCAGTGGTTTTTCCCTATCATATATGCCACTGTGCTTTGTATAAAATAAAAACCACCGGGGTATATGTGATAAAAAACAAACCCTTCTACAAACCACAGCGACATATTTGATAGGAAAAAATCACAGGGACAGAAGTGATTCTAGAGGAAACCACGAGGGCATCGTTGAACTTTTCCCTAAATTAAATTGCAAGGGCAAATTCATATACTCGCCAGAAAAGACAGGTTTGAGGAAAGGCTAAGCTTCAAGAACTCCTTGCTTGGTTTATCTTTGGAAAGACAACATGTACCACAAAATGAACTGGGCATGTTCGATTTCCTCACTTTTATAATCATAGGTGAAATGAAAGATGACAAGGGCAAAGTCATGAAATGTGGCAGCGCCATTTCTTCAAGCAAAGTATTCTAAACAGAAAAATAAAAATGTTAACTGTCAGTGGATAATTAAGTATAACAAATGAAGAATAATATTACAAAATGACTTGAAATCTATCATCATGTGTGTGAATTGAAAGTGTCACAGTAAATTACCATACTTTGAAATTGAAAAAGGGAAATTGAAATAAAAACATATGAGTTCAGTTAAGGACTCTAATTCATTAATGTTGTCTGTGTGATTTGAGAAGCGAATCACTGAGTGATGTCTACCTTGTTAAGTATGGCTGTCCCCAATTCCAGTGTTGTTCAGTGCTGAGTTTAGGAGCTATTTTGCCCGTTTTTGTTGTTTCTCTTCCGAATCGAAAAGATTACCCATAAGGCCATATAGTTCAGTTGTTTCGCCAAGAGATAAATGAATGAGTGGGCCGAAGAAGGGGACATCCACTACGGCCCAAGCCCAGGACTCGTCCCTAAATATACAGGAATGAGATCGAAACCCAATATTGTAAATATTAGAATTTATTTCTTATTGTAAATATTAGGGTTTATTTATTTGTTATAAATATTAAAAATTAATTTTTCTTATTTATTTATTTTTAATTATTTACAAATCCTCTAGTAGGATCTAGATTTTACTTTTATTATTTTTGAGCTTGGTTCGTTAAACCTTTCTATAAATAAAATACTCTTATATAATTTTATTCACAATTCAATATTATTTCAAATACCCTTTTCAAGTCTTAGTTTTGCGGGAGTCGCAATTGAAAGAAAATATAGTTGATTGAGTTGATGTTGAGCACGTAACATGGTTGTAAAAAACGGGATGCAAAACCAAACCACGGTAATTCACAGTTGGCACCAAGAAACTGTGAGAATAGCATTGAGACTATGTATTTGATTTTTTTAATATTATTTTTTGGAGCAGTTTAAAGTTTTAATATTGGGACCTCTCAAATCGGATTACTTATAAAATGATAAACTGATTGGAATATTTTATTAAAAAAATATATAAAAATGATTAATGTTTGTCACATTGTACGAGATAAAATTATTTACTACACACATGAAATAAAGATATTCATCAATTGATCCAAAATGACTCAAACTGGTAACCGAAATGAAAAATCGATAACCAAATTATTTTATAGACCCACTTACATCCGATTGCATGCTTACCGGGTGAAACAGGAACCAGTTTCCAGGTCTTATTCAAGTCTAAAACATCAAGTTGAGCCCTTTTTCTTATTCAAGTCTAAAGCATCAAGTTCAGCCCTTTTTGCTTGCTGCCAACTATCATGTTTGAAAGCTTCTGCGTAAGTTCGAAGTTCTTTGTGGGAAGACACTTAAATGAAAGTAAGTACATATGAAGGTGAGCAAATAAGAGTTCATATAGAGAGTCTTTCCTTGTATTGAAACACTGTACAATCTGTTGATAATGTGCATTGCATGTGTTACCGCATGAGTCCGGTATTTATGAGGTAAATTTGCTTGGAATATTAACAATCTTGCCACATTCATGAGGTATTGATGTATAATGCCATTCGTTTCATAAAATTCAGTCATGGAGAACTTTGACCGTTAAAATCTCGATTTATCACTACGAATTTATGATTTTACATTTTTACGATTTTTTTCATCAAAATGATTTTACTAATATTCTAAATGCTTTTATGATTTTTAAGATTTTTTTACGTTACGATTTTTTAATCCACTTCCGATTTTCTAATTTTACGTAAGATCTCGATATTAACAACATTGCTCTGAACCATTATCACTTCGTATTATTTTCACATTTGTCCGGAACTGCCTTTCCTGAAATTTAATAAACTTCTGTAAGGCTACTATAGTAACTGGTTGACACAAAATTCTGGCACAAAAATTTCTAAGTCAATTTTAAGTGAATCAGCTTAAATGTTATATGGAAGGAAAATGAGGATGGCATAGCACATATGTTATCTCCTCTGGGAGGCATGGACATGTTCTCTCATCTCAAAAGATGTTGTGATCTTTTTTTTTTTTATATCAACAGAAACTAAAAAACAAACTACATCGTTGTGACCAATCTAGGACAGGCCACACCCATGAGAAGTTGATGACACCTGCGTCAACTCCCAAACTAATTGGAGTTAATTTATGTAAGTAGTTGTGAACAACGAAGGAGATATTTGTCTGTGAAGATGCCATAATTACAATTACGCTCCCCAACTTAACCAATTTGACTTTGGATTTATCATCTATAATTTAACATGATCAGAAAAAATTTCCTACATTAACAACATTTTGTGGGACCCGCAGTAAAAAAAAAAAAAATTCCGGCATGCAAAACGAATCTCTATAACATAACACATATTTTTTTTCCTACAACATAACTCTTATAAAACTGTTTGACTTTATATGCTCTACCGGAACTGAAAACTGATCAATGTCCCGAACTAGAATGTTCTCTAGAGTACAAGTCATCAGATTCTGTAAATTCTGTTACTCAGCTGGTGGAATTATATAATGTCATCCTTGAGACTTCAAAGTCCATTCCCATCTCAAGGATCACATGCCCAATTCATTTTGTGGCCTAAGCTGTCTTTGTCCAATATCATTCCAAGGATGCTCTTTTACTATTATTATTATCATTTAATTATGATAAGTATTCTATCATATCTTCGATGTAAATCTTTCATCATTATAATTTTTTTTAATGTTGCTCTAATTTGCCTTGACCTACTTAATTATCGCATATTAAAAAAAAATTACATAGAGAATGTATTAAATTTAAACTCTTAGATTTTCTAAGTCCAGAACATATTTTCTAAGTCCATAATATATATCAGAACAGTTTAATATTTTTTCAATTTTTTTTTAATTTTTCAATTAGTTCATAAATTACTTGATTAAATTGTGAAACCCATACAGAATGCGTTGAATTAAGGGTTCGCTGCAATTTATGGAAAAATATTTTCTCATGATTAAGAGAGTTATTTTTTTCTTAATAGTAACCCTTCGACTTTTGTGTAATATTTTTTTTTTTTTTTAGTTTTTAATAGATGTGGGCCCCATAAAAGATTTGTCTATAAAGAAAATTTTCTCCTAATGAGAAAATCGAAACCCATAAATTATATGCAATACGATGTTATTTTCGGGCAGAAATCATATTATTTTTGTAATTTTAATTTATTTCAGGATTATTAAAGTCTTTATAATTATAATTTTTAATATTTCAATTCCAAAATAACGTTTTTTTGAGAATAAATACAGATAATTTATCTACAATAATTCAGAAATATTTTTCTGTAAAATTAAAAATAGTTTGATAAACTAAAATCACAATTAAGGTTTATAACTGATTTAAAAAAAAACTCCCCTCTTTTTTTACAGTTCCTGTGTCACCTTTCTTTACATTCATAGAACTTCATAGCAAACAAAAGGACAAAAAACTTTAATGTTAACTGTTACAACTTCTAATACGCGTTTTCCAAAGTCCCACCAGCCATTTCCACCTTACCTAATTTCTTGGCTGGAAAATATCTGTTCGTGGTAGCTCTGTAACTGCTTCAACGCCCCCAAGAACTTTCCAGGTACTATTCTTTTGTATGTGCAATCGCAACTTTCTGTGATTAAGCCACTTAAACATTGTATAACATACTTCGTTCTACCTTCTCTCCAATTTTTAATAAATGACTTCATACATTATTTGCATTTGTGATCGTTTAACTTTGGGAACTCATTGGCTTTTTTCTGTTTAAAGGACTTAGAGGAAACTCTTTTATCTTTATCTACAGATCCTGCACAACCAAAATTCGACTTTGGAGGCACAAACTTCTTCTTAATTAACATCATTCCTACTTCATCATCTCATGATCCATCACTCTGTTCAAAATGAAGGCTACCCATTATAAGGTCCTCACTCTTTACCTTCCAAAAGCTCGTCGCCAACAACTATTCCCAGCACCAAGTTTTCAGTCATCTTAAGGTAATGCAATTGACGAACCAGCCCCAAAAATGCCAATATGTTCGCAAACAGTGTTTGATATGATTTATACCTGAACTTTCATTATAACATATTAAAAAGTAATTATTGATAACTAAATTTTAACCAATAAAACTCCTTATTGATGGATCTGAATTTTAGAAGGAAAAAAAAAAAAAACTTTTCAATTTACGAATATTTTTTTTATCTCTTGCAAGTTTGCAACTATCATAGAGAAGCAAACTAATTGCTACCAAATTTTTTTTTTAAATGAAGCAGGTTTGGCAGAGATGGAGCACGTGCACGTGATTGGAAGCGGCAATTGCGCTTTCGAAAGTGAGCGCAGTGAAATAACAATGTTGGTTGATGATTTAACTACTGAGGAAGATGACATTAAGGGACAATTACGGTGGCTGGAGTCCCATGGAAAGAAGCGCAAGAGATGTGTTGATGATTGGTTAGAGGAAGCTGCATGCTTGAAAGAAAGAGCTTGTGAAGCGATTGACTTGGAGAATGTGACCAGAGAATTGAAGTATCATACAGCAAAAAAGCCTTTGGTGTTATGGAATGAATTGGTTGGTGAAAGTTTTGAGGAAAACTTTAAGAGTGTGTTGAGATTCCTACGGGATGACGGAGTCTTCATAATTGGCGTACATGGAATGGGAGGAGTGGGGAAAACATGCCTAGTAACTCATGTCAAGGACGAAATAAAAAGGAAAGGGGGCACTTAAAATTTTAAGCATGTCTTTTGGGTTACTGTATCCCAAAATTTTAGCATTTTTAAATTGCAAAACGACATTGCCAAGAGAGTAGGCTTAAAGCTTGATGAAGATGATGAGATAACAAGGGCAGAAATGTTGTCATCAGCATTGGAGGAAAGAAAAAAATGCGTGCTTATTTTGGATGATGTTTGGAATTATATTGATCTGTACAAGGTGGGAATTCCTCTGAGAGTGAATGGAATTAAGTTGATTTTGACAAGTCGTTTGAAACATGTGTGTCAACAGATGGATTGCCCTCCGAATAATATAATAAGCATGGAACCTCTCTTTGATGATGAAGAAGCTTGGGAGTTATTTTCGCTAAAACTTGGTTACAACGGAACACCTGCAACGCTTCCACCTGAAGTAGAAGAGATTGCAAAAGCTGTTGCAAAGAAATGTGAAGGTTTACCGCTTGGAATCAGCGTGATAGCTAGAAGCATGAAAGAGGTAAATGACATTGGTCAATGGAGACATGCTTTGAATAAATTTCAAAATTTGGCAACAGGAGAAGAGATGGAAAAAGAGCTCTTCAAGGTATTGAAATTAAGCTATGATAATTTAATTGACAAAAACATGCAAAACTGTTTCTTAAACTGTGCATTATACGGGCAAATTGAGTACACAAGAGAGTTTATCATAAAGTTGGTTGACAAGGGACTGATAAATGGAATGAGGAGTTTGGAGGAAATATTTGATGAGGGAATCGCCATATTGGTAAAACTGGAAAGCCATTCTTTGTTATTGGATAAAGGAGATGGCAATTTATGTATGCATGATCTGGTGAGGGACATGGCATGCCATATCATGGGACACAGGTGTATGGTGAAATGTAATAGAGGATTGACAAGGATACCTAGCATTCATGAATGGACAGCTGATTTGGAGGTAGTTTCCTTAGCAAACAATAAGATAGAAGAAATCCCAGTGGGAACATCACCTCAGTGTCCAAAGTTGTCCACCTTGATTTTTAGTCATAATCTCTATAGTTATATTCCAGATTGTTTTTTCCATCACATGAATGCTATAACAGAACTTGATCTATCTGATAACGCCAGTTTAACATGTTTGCCGAATTCATTGTCTAACTTGAGGTCCCTTGTTTCCTTGGTGCTGAGAGGATGTGAATCATTGAAAAATGTACCTTCTTTGGGAGAGCTACAGAAATTGTCAAGATTGGACATTTCACATACATCAATTGAGAAAGCACCGCAAGGCTTGGAAATGCTAATCAACTTGAAATGGCTGAATCTGTCAGGGAATAAAAGATTGACCTTGGAAACTTGGTCCGTGTTAAATTCTTAATACTGTAATATTTTTCTTTCATTCATTTTTTTCCTCATAATCAGATGTGTATTTATACACAAACTGTACATTCAAAATCCTAACAAACTAGATAAAATAAAGGAAACAAACTTCTGATTCTAAAGGAAACAAACTTCTGATTATATCTATTTTGAATTTCAAATTGCTACATTCCAACACTCCCCCTCAAGTTGGTGCATGGATGTCAATCATGCCTAACTTGCTAATTGTTTCTTCAAACACTTCCAGAAATTGCTGGTCAGTACATCTGCCAATTGATCTTCAAGCTGGAGCGTATACATCATAAGCAACAAGCTAGAACAAGAAAGACTAAGAAACATAAAATAAACGAGCGGGGGTTGTAACAACTCTACAACTCACCCTAAAGAAAAATAAAAAATATAATAAACTAAAATAAAATATTATCTATATCTCTACTACTCCCTCCCCTAAGATGAGGAGAGACTTCATCTTAGGAAGAATGAAAAATAAAATGAAGCTTCATGGAATACAAGTCGGAGAAATCGGTAGCACAGCAAATCAACTGTAATGATCATCATTCTGAAGAGTTGGTAAAGAGAATGTGCTGGAATGAACATCAGCTAAGGAAGGAAGGGCTGACATGGACATCAGCCACCAAATATAAATGGTGCCGGGATGGACATCGACAAAATCAAATGTTCTGAAATGAACATCGGTAACATGAACCATGCTCCCCCTGAATAGGAAGCCAAAATTAAAGCCAAACAATGGCAAACCAAATACAAGTCAAATCAGACTTTAATAACACCACAAACATATGTGGGAATAAAATAAAATTGACCAAATACAAACCATAAAAGAAAATCAAAATCAAAATAATAAATCACCGAAGAAGATGAAATCACGGCCGGAAGAAACAAGATTTGGAAGTAGAAACAAGATTTGGAAGGAGAAAAGAGACGCGACAGTAAAAGTAGCCATTATAGAAAGAGAAAGCGGGAAAATAGAGAGATTCTAGAGAGTGAGAGAGAGTGAAGAAGCAGAGAGAGAAAATTCAACAATTCAGAATGTGAAGGTGGAGAGTTTGAATTCAACAATTCAGAAAATTCAACAATTCAAAAATTCAGAAAATTCAACAATTCAGAAAATTCAACAATTCAAAAATTCAACAATTCAATTCGGAAGAGTGTTTGAAGTTTTCAGAAGCAGAGTTGGCCATTGAAGAAGAAAATGAACAATACGAATACAGTTAAAAAATGGTGTATAAAAAAATTATGACGATTCGGGGCTTCACAGTAGCAGCAAGTAAGTAAGAAAAAGAGAAGAAAATCCGGAAAATTCAAAAGAGTGAACGAGGAAGGGGAAAAGTTACAGATGCAAAGGAGATCTGGATGATCAAGAGATTTTAAAAAAATGATGGCAGCGGATACTCCATTCATGGAGGGTGAAAAATTTGCTCTGATACCATGTTAAATTCTTAATACTGTAATATTTTTCTTTCATTCATTTTTTTCCTCATAATCAGATGTGTATTTATACACAAACTGTACATTCAAAATCCTAACAAATTAGATAAAATAAAGGAAACAAACTTCTGATTCTAAAGGAAACAAACTTCTGATTCTATCTATTTTGAATTTCAAATTGCTACATTCCAATAGTCCGTGATTCAGAGTTTGACCAATATGCAATACCTCGATCTTCTTTCAGAAAATGTAAAAGTAGAAGTAGAAGATGTACAAGGGATGAGTATGTTGGAATGTTTTCGATGCAACTTTCATGACTGCAAGAACTTGAATGATTATGTGAAAACAACCCTGGCACCTAACACTTATAATCTCCGTTTGGGAAATTCATGT
Organism: Gastrolobium villosum; assembly: GCA_032173675.1. Classification (NCBI taxonomy): domain Eukaryota; kingdom Viridiplantae; phylum Streptophyta; class Magnoliopsida; order Fabales; family Fabaceae; genus Gastrolobium; species Gastrolobium villosum. The sequence goes on along the minus strand of JAVKPL010016288.1, from coordinate 2,519 downwards.
AGTTTTGATTTTGAATCAGAGTTAGAAGACCGAACTGTAAGTTTTGGAAATTGGGAAGAATTTGAGCATTTACTGCCAAGAGACATTGCGAAACTGAGGATAAGAGGCAATCAGCGATGGACCGGATGCTTATGTGATGCTGTGTCATTCAATGGTCCTTATTCTTTGAGGGAAATTCGCATTGAGGATTGCACAAAACTGGAGAGCATGTTTTGTTTATCTGGTTCTTGTTCCTTTTGCTCTCATCTTCAACACCTTGAATATTTGCATCTTCGATGTTTGGGAAGCTTAGCTGTTATATGGAAGGAAAATGATGATGGCGTAACAGCAATGTCACCTCCTCCTGGAGGCATAGGCATGTTCTCTCATCTCAAACATCTTGAGATCTGGAGATGCAACAAGATCGAGAAGTTGATGACATCATCTGCGTGGCTGCCACAACTCCCAAACCTGGAGTCAATAAAAGTACATAGTTGTGAATCAATGAAGGAGATATTCGCATGTGAGGTTGATACAATTATAGTTACACTACCCAACTTAAGGAATTTGACTTTGAAATATCTGCGGCAATTGAAGACAGTTTGCAGAGGGATTATAGCTTCTAAGTCTTCTCCAAGAGTGGATGCCATATGCTGTCCCGATCTAAAATGTTCTATAAAGTATAAGTCATCTGATTCTATTTCAGATTCTGTTACTCCGCTAGAGTTCCGAGTGTCTCATCTTTGATAATTCCCCATGTTACTCCCATTCTTTTTTGGATATTACATGGAATCGAACACAAACCTAACACCCCTAAACACATCCAACACCACCGCACTATCCCTAGTGTTGTTCTGATTCTATCACGCAAAACTTTTCTTATGTGTGATATTTATGATATGTAATTATTTAATGAATTTATCATCTATCATTTAACATGACCATAAAAAATTTCCTACACAGATAATATTTTGTGGGGCCGCAGCAAAAAAAATTCTGGTTCGCAAAACGAATCTCTATAACATAACACAATCATTTTTCTTAGATGAACTCTTATAAAACCCTCCCCTCCTTTAATTACCTTCTTTTATAAAGATACAATCCACTCCGTCATTTAAAAATCTACAGTTGCATCCTTAAAAAAAAAAAATTACTATGTAGCACTATATGAATCCCAACACACGTTAAAATATATTATTATTTTAAGAGTAAACATCCTTTTTTATCTTTGGCAATATCTACGAAATTCTTTTTAGTCACTGGCAATAAAAAAGGACTAAATTGATCCCTACAATTATGAAAAAAGTGCCACTTTAGTCCCTCTGTCAATTGTAATAAGTACTTCTTGGTCATTTTTTCATCATTTTAGAAACCAATTTGGTCTTTTTTTATTACCAGGGACTAAAAAGGATTTCGTGGATATTGACAGGGACCAAAAATAATGTTTACTCTTATTTTAAAAAAAATTATATATCGTCCTATTCATTATAAAATTTTATAAAAATGTATAGTATTCGTACGATTTACCATAAATTGGAGGCTATAATAATATAATTTATTGTATTGAACTTTTAGTCTGAAGCTTTTATTTCACCATACCATACACCATTTTTGTCGTTCCAAACTTCCAACCAACTTCTTTAGGCAGACTAGCTTGACTCTGCATTAATTGTTTTTTTTTTTTACTGCATGTTTTTAGTCTATTTGATTGTAACAAGCTAAAGGCTTAACTTGAATTGAGTATTAAAAAATATAAAAAAAAACCATAATAATAATTATAATATTATTATTATTATTTCTGTAATTTTTTTTCAACTGAAATAATAATAATAATATAAATAAAGATTGGTGTTTATCCTTTATATCACAGCACGTCCTTCAGAACCTCTCCTTTATCTCTTGTTAATGGGACAAAACCATATTGCACTCACAATCCAGGACGCGCGTGTTTGAACTCCATAGGCACTTGTACTCGGCCACTGAGTAAGAACACTGAATAGTGAATACCACAAATGAAAAGTGGAACTAGTATCAAACGGTAGCCATAGCGCCATCTCTGTTTCTCTACCAGTTTCAAAATAATAGAAAATTTGTATTAAAAAAAAAAAAAAAAAGACGAGTAGACTATTGAAAAAGTGAACCCAATAAAAAGCGATTAAATAATGGTACTTCAAAGTCTCCGCCTAGACGTTAGTCGCTTTCTCTGCATTCCGTTAGCTGTAACCGTCATTCTTTCTTCCTCTATTCCTTACGCCGCCGCAGCACTCTCTCACCACCACCACAACCACCGCCGTCGCTTCGCCTCCGAATCGCCGATGAGCTCACCGCTGCAGTCTCAGTCTCAGTCTCCGCCTCCTCCGGTGGCGAAGAAGGTGGAGCATGTGATGGAGCTGTTCGGCGATGTGAGGATAGACAACTACTATTGGCTCCGAGATGATTCCCGCACCGATCCTGAGGTGCTCTCCTACCTCCGCCAGGAGAATGCCTACACCGATTCCATCCTGTCCGGTGCGAATCCGATCTTATCCTCTTTCTTCGTC
>JAVKPL010016287.1:0-14067 GCA_032173675.1 Gastrolobium villosum | reverse complement strand
CGCCAGTGAGCCAGGTTCAGATCTTCAACGCTTGTGAACTTCACCGAGAAGAAATCATTTCCTAAGTCGGCTACAGTTAGAGGACCCGCTTTTGCCCATAGGTTAGCAAGCTTGGTCTTCATATACATCACTCCTACCTTCTTGCCCAGAAGTTTGACTATGATTGCATTTTTCCAGGGGCTTCTAAGTCTTTGTTTAGCTTCCTCCGTGCATCTTATTCTCACTGACCCATCTGCTCCGTAAATGGTCTGGAACCCTTGTTCATTGATTACCCCTAGACTCGGGTCAAGAGGTTCACTCACTTCCTCTGTTAGATCGGCTTGCCAAGAGTCTTCTTCACCCTTAGTATTGTCGCTGGATCTAAGGGCTGCAGCGAAAGACATCATTTTCCCAGAGGGAATACGTTCAGAGATGTTGCCTAAACTTGCACCTCTGTTAGATGAATCTGGAGAAAATTCCTCTCCGTTTTTGGAACGCTTGATACTCTTCCTCATTAGATCGTTTGATTCAGGTTGTGTTGTTGTTGATGCTGGACCGCCGTGACTTTCGTTGGAGGAACCCATCTCGTTTGCCCTAGCAGAGAGAAAAACATAGGATGCTTTCTTTCAAAACATAGGATGCTTTCTTTCAAAAAATAAAAAAATATTATTAATTAAGTCCTTATAGGTATACTGTAATAATTATTATCTTCATAAATATTTATAAATATTGATTGGGACTCATAAATTTAATATTAATAATAATAGAGACAGAAAATTGTATACATAGACAAATTATGTGAAATTTAGACATGAAAGAATTATTTAATAACGTGGCCTAAATTAAAATAATAAAATCCCATGTAAATTAACTAAATCTTTTACCACTAATCCGCATCCAATGATTTCAAATTAGTTGTGGGCAAAAAAAAAAAAGATTTAAAGACAAAAATCCCAAATTATGTATTGATTCGAATCTAAATATGTTTAAATAAATCGCCAAAGATAGAAACAACCTTTGATGCAAATAAAAAATTACGAAATGGATCACCAAAAAAAAAAAAAAATCACTAAATGGAAATTATAAAGGACAGGAAAAACCAATAAAGTGGGTGAATAATAGAGACAGTTGGGGGACTGATGGGCCATTCCTAGGCCACCAATTCACCATGGTTAAAGTAATATTTTTAAGGGAATGATGTTTCTCATTTTAAATGACATAAATTATGTCATTTTAAAATAGAGATGAACACAAAAAATAAAAATTATGGAAGAAAGAAAGTGGATGATTTTTTTTAATTTAAATAAAAAAATTATTTTATATCTATCTCTCTTCTAAAATGACATAATTTTATGTCATTTAAAATAATAAATACTTTTGTCTATGTCTAATTTAAGAAGGACGATCTAGTTACACTCTAATATAATACTTGGCTTATCTAAAAGATAATAATTTCAATTTGTGAGAGTCATATTTCTTAGAAAGGTAGAAGGATCCAAACTCGAAATTAGATTAGTTGGAGTCATTAGAATTTTAAAAATCAATAGGTAACTAAATTTTTTTGGAATAGATCATTTCGTGTTAAAATTGTTATCATGTAAAATTTTTATATTTATTTTTTATTAATAATCATTGAAATACACATGAAGAGAGGTAAACAATAAAATTTGTAAATGTGAAATTTTAACATCCACTGCAAAAAAATAATAATAATATTTCTAATTAAAAACGACGTGTTATTATTGATTGTTGATATTTTGTCGGGCTTTGAAGGAAATAGCGCAGAAAGAATTGAAAAAGGAGCAGCAAGGCGGGGTCCACGTGGGAAACGGTCTGGTGGGCGCGGCGGCCGCTGTATATGTGGGCCCCGCAGATTCCCGTGTCTGTCCGTAATCATGCACTCACACATAATTATCATCTTCGCCGAACAATCTTGATATTATTTTTTTATCATTTTTAAATACTTTTTATTATTAAATAAAAACTTACGCTGAATTTATCAACAAAAAAATAGTCGCAGATATATTTACAAATTTTTTTATTTTTAAATTCTTATAAATTATATTATGTATGACTGGTCATACTTTAATCATACAGTATACGACCAGTCGTACTTAGTGTAATTTGTAAAAAAAATAACTCTAAAATTATTTGTTATCATATGTTTGAATTTGAGTTAAAAAACCTGAAAGGCATGATTTTGCTAATTTTTTTTTGCATATTTGGTAAATATAAGTAAATTTAATTTAATAAAATAAATATTAAAAAAATATTTGTCATTTTAAATGACATAAAAATATATTATTTTGGGAGAGACATAGACACAAAAAATTATTTTTTATTTAAAATTTAAATTAAAAAAATCTCCCCTTTTCTTTCCAATAATTATTATTTCTTGTATTTATCTATCTTCTAAAGTAATATAATTTATGTCATTTAAAATGATTAATATTGAACCCTAAAAGAAAAAGAGAAAACATTTTCTCATGTTACATGAAAATTCAATTATCATGTTGTGACTCTTCGATTTGCGTGCAAATTTTTATTTTTTTAAATAAATATGAAATCCACCACTAATTAAATCACAAAATAATAATTGAATTCTCACGGAAAATCCAACCCAAAGACAAAATATAAAACATGTGTTGTTGTGAGGTTTTATTCATGAAATGGACAAAAGCCCATCATTGAGTGACACGTAGAGGAGTTCACGTGGGTATAACGTACGGAAGAACAGGGAAGACACGACGAGTGCGGTGGTGACGTGTCTGAATATGAAAGACAGAAAGGGTGAAGCCGGCGCGTCGGTGTGGGATAGGTGAGGGTGGCACGTGGTGTCGGATTTAATGTTAGTGATAAGAGGTTGTTAGGGTTTGGGCGGCTGTTGTGGTGTGTGACCTCAAAAATTCAAAAAACTGTGTTGTCAGGGTGACCCAAAGCCCCAAAATCATGTGAAACTATACCCCAAAAATTCTTAGTTTCTTATTAATTACTCCAAGGACCCACCCCCCAAAATCATCAACATGGGTTGAGTGTTCACATAATATCAACCACATTAACATTTTCATGTGTTTCTTTAGTTATACAAAATTATTTGTGGCTAAAATTCAGCAAGTAATTACTTATATAATTTTGAGTCAAATGTAATAATTAACTAAAACTGATTTTATAAAGTAATCACATTATTGTAATATTATTGATAAGGTTGATTTGGAGTTACAGTAGTCATATAATAAACCAAAATATTATGTTTTAGTTTTATTAGAGAAATATAAAATTATTAAATATAATATTTTTTAAAAATTTAAGTTTTTGGATTGAATTATTTTTTTCTTAGTATTAGAGTCTTGATGTCATGAGTTCTATTCTTACCATTCCTATTCTAATAATTAAATATTATGGAGTCTCTTGACACATATAGAGTGAGTTTGATATATTATCCACTCGTCAAGCCCAATAAACTCTCATGTGAGAGAATATATTAGACATATAAAATTATTAAATATAACTTTATCCAATAACTTAATTTAATTTTTTGAATTGAATTAATTCTTTATAAAAGTAATAGAATCACATAAGCCTGTATTGAGTACCCAAATTCAAATTTTGGATATAATTGGAGTAATATAATGCTTGAGAACGTTTGGGACCCAGATAGGTGCTATCACTTTCATGAGTTTAATTTTTTTATAGAAAACATATATTTTGAAGGAAATAAACTTATGTCATTTTAAGTGAGAGAAATAGATAAATCATGAGAAAAAAAATGGGTGGAAAGTTTCTTAAAGATATGGATCTCATCTCTTTGTGAGAGTGAAAGAATGCAAGATGTGTCAATTAAAATGACACACTTTTTTCCTATATTTATTTATGATACAATCTTTTATAAGACTGCCACCAGCTATGAAGCACCGATACTTCAAAAATCCTCACGTGTCGTGTCCGACACTTCCCGACACTCTCGGACACTCCGACATTCCCCGACACTCCAACACATATTATAGAAATTCAAAAAAAGGTTTAAAGGTTACATTGCGTTGAGTTTTTAGTTCTAACTGTTAAATTCGTTGGATTACGATTACTATTTTATTGAGTTTAATATAAATATTTGAGATATTTTATGTTTTTTTGTAAAATTTATGAATATTATAAGTATAGATTCATATTTTTTATTAAATTATTGAATATTAAATACAATATACACCACATAAATTAAAAATATTATTTAATATCAAAACGTGTCCTAACGTGTCGAAATCTAACATTTTTTAGAATTAACGTGTCGGAGTGTCGTGTTGTATTGTGTCACGTGTCTCGTGTCAGTGTCGGTGCTACCTAGGCCACCAGTCATAACTAAAAGTAAAAGGACAGAATTGTGGGAGTACACGGGTGGATTTGTTTTACAAAAATAATTAGGATCGATATAATTAAAAAAAAGAGTTTAGTATTTATTTTTTAAAGAATATAGAATTATGTTATTTTTAATAAGAAAAAGATACGAGCAATAGAAATTATGGGAGAGAAAATAAATATTTTTTTAATTTAAATCTGAAATAAAAATATTAGGTTATATTTTTCTCTCAATTAAAATGACGTAACTAAATATCATTTAAAAAGATAAATATTTTTTCCTGAAAAAAAAGAAAAAATTTATACTTAAGAATTATTTGTCTAGTGATGTCTCAAATAAATCATAGAATTTTACCTGCTGAAATGATAATGGGTTTGATTTCTAAAAATCATAATTTCTGAAAAGGATAAAACTGAATTAGTGACACCCATTAATAATCTAATGATATTAGGGTTTCAGACATTTGTTGATATTTTTAAAAAAATAAAAAAGAACAGAATTTATAATGATTAGCGTCATAACTAGTGTGGTTATTAGAAGATAGGTTAAGCTCTCCTTTTCACATATTTCTGTTCTACAACAGGAAGGTGATATAATTAACAAGCACGCAATGCAATATACAGAAATAATTGTTGGATTTGTTTAGAAAGATGTTTTGGATTTTGTGGGCGCCAACAGCTAGTTGGGACAAGTAGAACAAATCAATCAAATTGAAAATTATCTTCTCCAACTTACTTACTGCTTCTCCCTCTTGTCATTCATATTCAATATATATATATATATATATATATATATATATATATATATATATATATATATATGTAGATCTTTTGACACCAGTGTTAAATTTTAAATTTGACACCTCATCTAAGAGTCGTTAGATTAAAAAAGATCGATGGTGTCACATGCTTATGAATCAGAGTCGTTGATCTTTTTTGATCTAATGGTTCTTAAATGAGGTGTCAAATTTAAAATCTGATACTGGTGTCAAAGGATCCTCCCTCACACGTGTATATATATATATATATATTAATTCCTCTATGAGCTTTCTATCACAATCATTCACAATAATTAAGCAGGGTTATTTAATGATTTAATCAACCCATTAAGGAACATGGATGCCTTTAATGTCAATCTCATCTCTTTTTATTTGGAAAAAAATAAAACAACTAGTATACATACTCATAATGGAATAAAATTATAATTTTACCAAAAAAAAATAAAATTATAAACTACTGTGGCTGCTGCATACTGCATAATCAAACAAGAGAAATTGCTAAATTCAGAAGGTTCCCAATTTATTCCACTCATATAAGTTTTTGGGGCTAGAGACATCAGGTCTACTACACTAGCAGCAACAATTTTTAATGTGATAACTGCACATTTTATTTATGATTCATTATATGCGAAATTCATTCGAATTTAGTTTTTTATTTTATTTTTTTATTTCTTTTGCTTTTGAATTTAGGTAGACTGCTAAAACATTTAAGATTAGATGTTCCCCTTTAAGAAAGCTACCGGTGTCTCTAAGGAGAGAGAGAGGGAGTCGCCGGAACCAGTAGAGAGCGTTCAGGTGGAAAGGAATGGGAAGAAAGCGAGAGGGAGTAACGAACTTGTGGATGCAAACATGGATGACGTTATGGGGGAGAAGGGCCCCTCAGAAGCTGTGGAGAGGGAGGGTGACCAAAGTGTTACCCATGACGAATGCATGAGGAACACAGTGGCGAACGAAGACAGGAGCAGGAAAGTGGTTTCGTACCTTGATAAGGTGCTGTGCCTGAATGGAGGCAATCAGAACTATGAGAGTGATGAGGAAGACTGGATGACTACACAGAGGAGAGAAGAGGATGCTGAGGATCTGTCGGATGAGGTTGGGGGAGAGGGAGAGGACGACCCACTTTGTCCAACTTATATCTATTCAAGAAAGCAACATCATGAGGACTGTAAGAAGTGGCGCAAGTCCCTCATTATCAAGCTCATGGGTAAGAGGATTGCGCACCGTTTCCTGATGGCCAGACTGATGAAACTATGGAACTTGTCAGGGACATATGTTCTTACTGAGTTAGATAACGATCATTTATTGCTAAACTTCAATGATGACCGTGACTACATTCATGTTCTACAGGACGGGCCGTGGATAGTCATGGACCACTATGTTATTGTCCAACGGTGGAGGCCTTTTTTTGATCCCTACAATGAGGAGGTGAGGAAGTTAGCGGTCTGGTTAAGAATACCAGGACTCCCATCAGAGTTTTACACTTCCCAACACCTGTGGAGAATTGGTAACATGCTTGGACGGACTCTAAAGGTCGACAAAACGTCTCTAAGAAGGGCTGAAGGTGCTGAGGGGGAGATCACGGACAGAGCGCGATTCGCTAGGATCTGCGTCGAGGTGGATCTTCGGCGGAGTTTTGTCTCCAGAATCCGACTATGGGATCTTCACTTAGAAGATTTTTTCTACTTGAATGTCGGATATGAAGGCCTACACAAGATTTGTTTTGCCTGTGGTCGGTACGGTCATAAACAGGAGGCTTGTAATGGGGGACTAGATTACCCTTCGAGTGTTCCCAGTGGAGGTTCGAAGAATGCCAAAGGTAACAACTCTGAGACGGATGCAACCCAGACGCATGGAGAGATCCAGGGTATTAAGGGTGACACAGTCATGGAGGTTGAAAACATATCAGCGGAACCAGACGCTTTTGGGGCTTGGATGGTGGTTAAGAGAGGCCATAGGGGGAGAAAGAATACCTTTGTTCCAGAGGGTAAGGGCAAGGGAGCGGTGGGGAAGAATAACCAGACGGGGGAGAGGCCGCCGGCGGTGAGCCTCGTTAATAGGAACAAAACCCATCAAGGAGCTCTGAAAGCTGGCGGAGTGCAGAAAGGTGACAGTGATTTGGAACCTGCCCCGAGGCCGATCCAGACAGTTAAGGAGGTTCCAAGTTTGGTCTTCGTAGGGAAGCCTGAGTTGAATCACAAGAATGGTAACTCCTTGGGGGAAGGGAAACATGACAAAGGAAAGGGGGATAAGGTTGTCCAGAAAGCAGGAAGCAGGAAGGCTATTTTGATGCATGGTTCGGATGCCAAGGAGGGTGCTATGTTGGAAGTAAGTAAAGCAGGTGAGATTGGTTTGAAGGAGATGCCTCCTGACAAGGACAAGGGGAACCATAGGGCCCAGGAAGTCAACGCACATGATGATTTTGCGATTGGAGGTGCAGAGGGGGTTTGTCCTATGGATCTGACCGTTTTGTCTAGAAGACAAGAGCAGAGAGTTTCTGAGGGAGAGAGTACAGCAGAGGAGGCTACGTTCAGTAGCTGTTTTTTTACCTAGCTCAGGCTTTTGTGCCCTGTGTCCCTTTGGTTTGGTTACCTTTGTCAATTATTTTTAATGAATGTTTTTTGTTGGAATTGTCGTGGAGCGAAAAAGAAAGGGTTGAGTCTCCTTATTAGAGACATGGTCAGGAATTATAGCATTAGGGTCTTGGTTCTTCTGGAAGTCCGTATTAGTGGACAAGCAGCGGATAGAAAGATCAAACAATTAGGGTTTAACAGTCATCTCAAGAGTGATGCCGTTGGTTTCTCTGGAGGCATCTGGGTGTTGTGGGACAACAGCTACGTCGATGTTTCTTTGTTGGCATCTCACTTCCAGTTCATTCATGTTAACATGAAGTGGTTGGATTCGAATCTGGAGGAATGCACCACTTTCGTGTATGGGAGTCCTAGGAGAACGGGAAGGAAGTTGCTGTGGGAGGAGCTTTGTAATTTGAGCAGGAACGTTGACAAGCCCTGGATGGTTATGGGTGATTTCAATGCCATTTCTCATTCGCATGAGAAGATGGGAGGGAGAGAGGCCGATGGTGGGAGTATGTTGGAGTTCCTGGGCTGTCTTCAGGACTGCAATCTTATCGATCTGGGCTTTAAGGGCCCTTCTTTTACGTGGAAAAGAGGGCAGATTCTGGAGCGGTTGGATAGAGCTGTGGTGAATACAAATTGGATATCAGCTTATCCGGATAGATTTGTGCTGCACTTGCCTTACTTCAGTTCGGATCACAGACCTTTGCTTCTCTGGGAGGGAGCCAACCGTAAGCTGTCTGAAGGGAAGAAACCCTTCCGTTTTCTGGCTGCTTGGCTCTCCTGTGATGGCTTTGACAACCTGGTTAACAACTGCTGGGCGGAGGGTAGGTGCTGGGAGGAAGCCATTGAGCGTTTTCATCATGATGCTTCAAACTGGCATAGACTTACGTTCAAGGAGCTCATGCGCACGAAATTTAGGCTTCATGCCCGTCTCGCAGGTGTGGATAGAGAGCTTCAAAGTCATCCTACTATTGCTCTGAACACGCTTTATAGGAATCTTTGGGATGAGCTGAATAGGATTTACATCAAAGAGGAGATGACTTGGTTTCAGAGGTCTAGACAGAAGTGGCTTGTGGACGGGGATAGAAACACCAGGTTCTACCATACTGCCACTCTTGTTAGAAGAAGAAGGAATAAGATCTTGGCCCTGAAAGACACGGATGATAACTGGATTTCTGATCCTGGAGAGTTGAAGAATATGGTCCTGGGGTTTTTTAAGAACCTTTACACGGAGGAGGGCATTAATCTGACTCCTTTCCCTGTGCAGGGTCGTTTCCCGAAGGTGTCCAGCGTCTCCTTCAACCATATCCATCGTCCTCCTAGCCTGTTGGAAATAAAGGATGTGTTTATGTGCATGGATGGCTTCAAAGCCCCTGGTCCCGACGGAATGCAAGCTTGTTTCTTCCATAACAAGTGGAATGATGTTTCTTCTTCTGTGATGCGTCTGATTACTGGCATCTTCAACGATCCGACTAGACTGAAGGGTATTAACAAATCATCCATTTGCCTGATCCCCAAGGAAGATAACCCGGACTCCATCAAAAAGTTTCGCCCTATTAGTTTGTGTAACGTGGTGTTTAAAGTGATATCCAAGATCATTGCCAACAGGCTTAAACCTCACCTGGAGTGTTTGGTCATGCCGAACCAGTGTAGCTTCATCAAGGGAAGGCACAGCAGTGATAATATTATCATTGCCCAAGAGATTATTCATTCCATGAAAATCAAGAGAGGGAAGACGGGCTGGATGGCGGTCAAAGTTGATTTGGAAAAAGCTTACGATAGGATAAATTGGGATTACTTGAACCAGACTTTGAAGGAGGCTGGTTTGAGCCAGGATACTATTACCCTAATTATGGAGGGAGTTTCATCTCCTGTTATGAACGTCCTATGGGAAGGAGGATACACGGATGATTTTAAACCTAGTAGAGGCATAAGACAAGGTGATCCTTTGTCTCCCTATCTATTTGTCCTTTGCATTGAGAGGTTGGCCCACCTGATTCTGGAAGCCACGTCCCGTAAGCTTTGGAAGCCTATTGTGCTCAAGAGAAACGGTCCTCCTATTACGCATCTGTTTTTCGCGGATGATTTGCTGCTGTTTGCGGAAGCATCGGTGGAGCAAGCTTCGCTGATCAGGGCTGTCCTTCAATGTTTTTGTGATTCATCTGGGCAGAAAATAAGCAAGGAGAAAACCAGGATCTTCTTTTCCAAAAACGTGAATCATAATCGAGCGCTTCAGATATCCCAGGATATGGATTTTGCTATCGCTGCTGACCTTGGTAAGTACTTGGGTATCCCTCTCACAGGTGGGAGGATCACATATTCTAAGCTGTCTTTCATTTTGGATCGCATGGATAGGAGGCTCAATAGCTGGAATAGAAACTCTCTATCTCTTGCAGGTAGGGCTACCTTGGTCCAGTCGGTTCTGTCATCTATCCCTGCTTACACCATGCAAACGTGCTTTCTTCCCAGGGCTGTTTGTGATGATATAGAAAAAAGATCAAGGATGTTCCTGTGGGGTTCTACCTTGGAGAAGAGAAAGATTCATGCCTTAGCCTGGGACAAGGTCTGTCAACCCAAGAGAAGGGGGGGTATAGGTATTAGAAGAATGAGGGAGAACAACCTAGCCTTCATAATGAAAGTTGGGCACGGCATCATGACGCAAAGGGATAGCCTTTGGGCTCGGGTCCTTAGGAATAAGTATGGTGTTGGTGATGATCCCATTCCTGGTTTGAAGAAGAGCAGACAAGCCTCGAACCTTTGGAGGGGAGTGATGGGTGCGTGGCCTAAAATTGTGGACGGTTCTAGGATTCAGGTGGGAAATGGGAACAGCACGAATTTCTGGAGGGATAGGTGGTTAATGCGCAGCGAGAGGGTGGTGGTGAAGGATGGTGTTCAGGTGCCGGAAGAGATGAGTAGTTGGACGGTAAAAAATTTCGTTAATGATCAGGGTTGTTGGAACTGGGATATTCTATCTAGTTTGGTCTCCGTAAATACCTGTGCCTTGATAGCCAATGTTCCTCCTCCCACAAGTGCATCTGGGGAGGATGTTGTTATTTGGGGTCTCTCGGCGGATGGGCGTTTTTCTGTCAAGTCAGCCTACGAGATGCTGACTAGCGAAAGTGGGGAGGTCTTGAGCTGTGACAATGAGATTGCTTGGCGTTGGAGGGGTCCGAAGAGGGTGCAGATGTTCCTTTGGCTGGCTATTGGAAACAATCTTCTCAACAATGAAAGGAGAGTCTATAGACATCTGACGGACGATCCTATTTGCCCGCGCTGCAAGGAAGGCATCGAGGACTCGATCCATGTTTTCAGGGACTGCAAGTGGAGTAGAACGCTATGGGATTTCTTCGAGCCGGTTTCAATATGGTCGAACTTTTTCTCCTTGCCTTGCCAGCAATGGTTTGTCCAGAATCTTAACTGTAAGCACAGGGTGCATAACTATGATTGGAAGGAAATTTTCGGGGTCATTTGTTGGCTGATTTGGAGAGATAGGAACAGTCTGGTGTTTGAGAGCAAATCTGTGTCCCAGGATTCCCTTATTAGGAAAGCCAAGGTTTTTGTCTCTCAAGTGGAGATTGCGCATAAGGAGCTTTATCCTAAAGGGTTGATGGTGAACCAGAAGGAGGAGAGGTTAGTGCGCTGGTCGTTCCCTGAGGAAGGGTGGTGCAAACTCAATTTTGATGGCTCTTGCACTGATAGAGGAGGGAAGACTAGTTGTGGTGGGGCTATAAGGAACGCATCAGGTCAGTGGGTGAGGGGCTTCAGTAGAAATGTTGGTATGGGTACGTCCATGAGAGCTGAACTGTGGGGCTTGTTACATGGCCTTCAGATCGCCTGGAGTCTGGGCATAGCTAATTTGTGGGTGGAAGGGGACTCTCAAATGGCTATCCAAATGGTGTCTAGGCCTGGGGAGTCTCATCACCCCCTTGCTCCCCTGGTGGACAGCATTAGAAATCTCCTGCATAGATCTTGGAATATTAGAATTAGTCATGTTTATAGGGAAGGTAATCGTCTTGCTGATGGATTAGCTAATTTAGGATACTCCTTTTTTGACTGGGACTTGCACGTTTTTGAGCAAATCCCTGCTGGGTGCTGTGTTTTGTTGAACAGCGATTTGATGGGCACCTCCTTTGTGAGAGTTTGCCCTGTTGTGTAATTTTTATTCCTTAATTCCAAAAAAAGAAAAAAGAAAAATGAATAAGATCTGACTCTAGGCCCAAAGCCCCAAACCCAAACCCAAACTCAAACTCGAAATTTCCGTGTTCGACAAAAATTGCATTAAAAAATCAATCAACACCTTGTAATAGATAAAGATATATTTTTCACCAAAAAATAAAAAAATAAAGATATATTTTTCACCAAAAAAATAAAAAAATAAAGATATATTTAAGCATGATCCGGGAACACGTTGTTTTTAAGTTGGGTTTTATTAATTTCATGTTAAAGGAGATAAGTTATCTTATGTCATAGAGATAAATTTGTGGGATCCACCACCTACAAAATAAAAATAAAAAAAAGGTGACACAGTTATCGAAAGATGTGTAGGAGAGAAAATTATCACATGTAGCATAAGAGTAATTTTTCCCTTTTAGGGTTTTTGGAATCTTCTTTTACATAAGTAGATATCTTATGTTGTAGAGAGAAACTGAGTGGGTCCCACCATTACAAGAAAAAAGAAAAAGAAAAAAAGTGAGGTGCGAAAATCGAAATGAGATAAATTATCTTATGTAGAAGAAGAGTAATATTTCCCTTATTTTTATGTACCCATAAATAGAGTACGGCACAAAGGTATAATATTGTCATCGGAAAAAGTGTATGTCATTTTGAAGGATATAAAGTTATGTCATTTTAAGTGAAAAAAGAGATAAATTATGAAGTAGAGAGAGTGGACAAAAAAAATTAAAAGTGTGAGTCTCACTTCTTTGTGAGAGTGAAATGATATAAGTGATGTCATTTAAAAGGATAAATATTTTTTCCATTATTATTACTCGGAACTAGTTTTATTAAAAAATAACTATTATTTTACCAAAAAAGGGGAAATGTTTCTGCAGTTAGCAGATTAGTTATCTACATTTATTCCTAAAATGACATTGTTTTGGTATCAAAATTTAAAAAAATTATAAATATAAAGACTATTATAATCCTGAAATAAATTAAAATTACAAAAACATTATGATTTCTGTGCCAAAACGATGTTATATTATACTTACTACATATAACTTATATGCAGTAATAATAGAAAAATTAAAAAAAAAAATTCAGAACCACCAGAAAAGATTTTGTGCTCCAGGTTTTTTTTATATCAAATATAATAAAAAATAACGCTTTTATACTACCACTACCTTCAAATTTATTTCACCCATATCTCATTTTTTTTTTTTTTTTTCATTTTTTTGGCAAGCACCATGTGGTGCAGTCCAGAACCACAACTCAATCCGTGCCTATTAAACCTTATCCCATTATCTCTTTGCATCGGTTCAAAGAACTATACTAAAATCAAATAATAGTAGTTTAATTGTTATCAAAAAATTGAGTAGGTAAAAATAAAAGTACGTATTCGTTCCTTTTTAAAGAGTCATCGCGTCCAAATAAAACTGCCATTGTATTGTGAATACCGAATATGCAAAGAGGAAAAAATATTTCTCCCGTGATGTTACCGTATATAATTTGGGTTTTATAAAAGTTATGTTGTAGAAAAAGTGATTGTGTAATGTTATAGAGATTCGTTTTGCGTGCCAGAGTATTTTTTTTTGCTGCGGGCCCCGCAAAATGTTGTGAGTGTAGGAAATTTTCTATGGTCATGTTAAATAATAGATGATAAACCCATATAATTTTAGGAAAAGATGTATATCATATATAAAATTGTGTTATTTTTCTTTTTTAAAAGATAAATCAAGAGAGGGCGGGGGAAAAAGTTTTAAAGATGTGGGTCCCCACTTTAAAATGACACACATTTTTTTCATAAATTTTATTCCTTACAGTCTAAAATGATATTATTTTAATATTTAAGATTAAAAATAAAAGGTATTTTAGAAATTTATTAAAATATCTTTTGTCTTTAATTTTAACCCTAACAAATATTATTTTGAGAAGAAACAATTTTATCTTCTGTGACTGGAAAAATTTTTTCCATAATATTATATTTAATTTGTTATAACAGGGAAACATTAATCCCTAATATTATATGGATTCAAGGTTTTTTGTGAAAAAATAAGATAAAAAATAAACTTTACATGTGTAGGTAAAAAAATTATCTCATACTTTAATAAAAAATTATATAAATTAAATAATTATTATCATAAATAATTAATTCCTATGAATTAATAATGTACTAATTAGTTTATTACATATAATTTGAGTTCATTATATTTATTTAAGTACGTATT
>JAVKPL010016286.1:0-13899 GCA_032173675.1 Gastrolobium villosum | reverse complement strand
TACCCTTCTTCTTGCCTTTCTTCTTCTTGGATTTTCCTTTGGGCTTAAGGGGGTCACCTTTTGCAGGCTCCTTACCCTTTCCCTTGGCCTTGCTAGGCCCACCAATCAAAAGAGCCTGTGTCCTATCCTTCTTGATAGACACTTCAGCTGTTGTTAACATGCTTAACAACTCAGGCAAGCTCACTTGCATCCCATGCATATTGTAATTCATGATGAATTGACTGAAGGAAGGTGGAAGTGAGGTGAGGACTAAGTCATTACTTAGCTCGGCATCCATGATGAAGCCTAGGTTTCCTAGCTTCTCAATCAGCCCGATCATCTTGAGAACATGGCTGGCAACAGACATGCTCTCAGTCATCCTACAAGAGAACAGTTCTCTTGAGGCCTCATACCTCTCATGCCTGCCTTTAATATCATACAACTCCTTGAGATGTACGATAATAGAGGGAGCATCCATATGCTCATGCTGCTTTTGCAGTTCAGGCGACATGGATGCCAACATGATGCATACTGCCATCACATTGTCATCCAAGTGCTGTTGATGGGTTACGAAATCAAATTCCGCAAACCCTTCTTCCCCTTCCCGTGGAGCTACGGGTATTACAGCATCTAAAACGTAGGCAATCTTTTCGGCCCTTAGAACTATTCTTAGGTTCCGATACCAGTCCATAAAATTCGAACCGGTCAGTTTATTCGTATCGAGTATTGAACGCAGTGACAGTGGATTAGTCATACTATAAGCTGAAAAGGATGTAAAGATAGTTTTAGTTAATATACGGTTATGTAGTTAAAAGCAAATTATTAAAGACTTGAAATAATTTGCCCCTCCCACTATTTTATCTAAGTCAATGACCCTTCCTTTTGACTTAGGGTTAATCTACTTTAGATTTTACCTTAGTGGGTTTAAGAGTGCGATTATTTATTTTAACCTCCGTCTGAGACCGCAAGATTAATTTAAATAAAGGGTTGATCTTTATCAACAGTATCTCATACCCTCTCTTAACTTTAGGTTGACAACTCTTTGTCACTTAGTGGTGCATCTCATGCAACCAACCTAGCACCATTACCCTAAGCACATAAGTCCGGTTGTGCCTGCAACTTATGTCTTAGTTAAGCATTAAACCAGCACCCTAAGTGTCTTACACTTCAAACACTACTCTAGCCCAACGAAATAGTGGGTCCCAACTGAGTTGTGGAGCACCACTACGTAGAAGAGTTTTGAGTAGCATTGGTGGTGGGAGATAATCATATGCTTAATTATTTATTCCTTTTAAGGGTTCCTTTTATCTTGGGGTTAATTAGGTCCCATCAAACGCATATTGTAAGTTATCATGCTAGTCGTTACCTATGTCAAACATCTATCGGTATACACTAGTCGTTATTGGACAAACATAATAACCATACAAACGCGATTTGCCCAATTTATGCATACTAGACGTTCTAATCATACATACATACAAACAGTTTATATTGAGATAGCCATGGTGCTCGCGCTTTTGTCCTTTTTGCTTCTTTAAGCAACGGCCGCTTGTCGTCTATACGCCACTAGCCTATTTCTCTAATTACAAATAATTAAAGAAACTCCATAACACTTTGGAGGAACAAAATTACAAAATTTAAATTACAAATATACTTGTAAATTAAAATGCGCGATTACACATAAATTTAAAATTCAAAAAAATTCAAATCCGGGCACCATGACCATCCCCTTCCTGTTTGTACCTGAAAAGTTCAAAACTTGCAAACACAAACATTATATTATCACATAACATTTTCACATGTATTTTGACATTTAACATTTAAACATCAAAATAACATCAAGATTCATAATCTTAAATTTCTCATTGGCCGAATTTAAAAACAATTTCAATTCAAATTTTGTTAATTCTTTCTTAAAGAAAACAAAATTAAACCATGCATGTAGCCATATATCCCTACATGGCCGAATCATATAGGTAACTATATGATAAATTTTTCACAAAATTTCATGCATATAAACATGACACAATTCATGGAGAAAAATAAGAAATCATTCAAGGTACTCTTAGTACCCTCCATGGCCGAATCTACCCTTTCAAAAAGGGTGTTCCTTTTAGAACTTTCATAAAGAAAAGAAACTAAACCATGATGCATAATGTTTTATGAACACATAATCAAATTTTCATGTTCATAAAAACAAAAACTTTAACACTTTAAAGGATTTGTGATTCAAAATCCACATGCAGAATTTAAACTTTGACCCTTTAAAGATTTTTGACCGTGAAAGACTCTTTTCACAAACAAGGTACCATCACCCGTCGATGGTAAAGCAACCGGGCTCTGATACCACTTGAAAGTAAACTGGCCTTTGAAGGCCGATGCATGTAAGGTGTAAAACAAAAATTTTACTGCGGAACATACATGCACTCATAGATTCATGCTTTAAGACAGCATGAAGTTACCTTGTTTTGGCCTGATCAGTCAGGGAGATGAGATGTCAGGCTTGAAGGGTTCAAACCCTCTAATGGTGATCCACACCACCGTTCGTCTATGATGCAAGAAGTCTTTCTTGAAAGCCACCAGATGAACACCACAATGAGGCTTGCTATGCGCACAAGTGGTGAGGGTGTAGGCTAGGTATCCTGTTTGGAAAGGTGTACTGAGCTACCCTACAGAATGGTGCATAGAGGAGGAGAGTTGGCTTGGTTTTCCAATCAAACCTAAGGTGAGGAACATGTCTATTTATGCGCACCCTTTGGAGAGGAGGAGGGAATTCATTCATTCAAAATGAAAAACAAACTTTCAAATTTCTTTGAAAGTTGTGCATGAAACAGTGTGATAAGGTGGAGCTGTTGCAAAACAAACTTTGCCAACAACCTCCAATCTTATCCACATGAATTTAAATTCAAATTAATTTAAACTTAAATTCATAAACTATCATATAGTATATAGTTTTCATGCGCATAATTCAGCCCTATAAAGGGTCCAAATACATTGAGCAGTTGCATTCAAAATTTGAATCAACTTACCCACTGATTCCCTCAACCACCAAATCTGAATGGAGGTTTGTTTTAAGTGATAAGATAACACTCTTATCACTTAAAAGTGGCGCACCAAACAGCCTAGGGAGAGCCTCCAAAGATGCTTCTTCATCCAAGGAATATGCTCCAATAAGATCCTGTCTTATCCTTTTGTTATGAAACAACTTTTCAAAACCAATTCAAATTCGAATTCTATAACACCTCAAGTATTTAAATGTTTATTTTAATGTTATATTATGAAATGAAAGTGATGGATTAGTGAAAATCCAAGTATTATGGCCAAAAGGGGCAAAAAGGGCAAAATGGTAATTTGCCAACCGTGTGTTAAGAGGCTTAAATATTGAGTTAGAGATTTCAAATGACAAAAGTAAGGTTGGAAATGGAATCAGGGCGAAAAATTGAGTAAATAGGCAAATTTGAGAAAAATCGATGAATAGTGATTTTTAAGTGTTAAAATAATGAGTGTGAGTGTACCGATAGGTGTGAAATTTTTATCATTATTTTGGAGAAAGAAAAATATGTTATGGACTGGAAAAATACGTAGATTAAGGAATTATGATTGGAATTTTTATCGGAGGTAAAGTTAGATCGCGTGTGGGACCCGTGTGACCGAAGTCACCTGGGCCACCTCCCTTTTCTTCTTCTTTTCCTTCTTTCTTTCTTCACCTCCCGTGCGCACCAACAGAGAGCAAAGAAGCCATTTTCTTCCATTTCTCCATTTTCTCCCATTTCTTCGTTTCTCCACCGAATCGCTTGATTTTGGTGTTGAAATCTATCGTAAACAACCTTCCAAAGCCATTGGTAGCATCTAGAAGCCTTGAATCCACCTCTTTGGCCACGTTTTTGGCAAACTCAGATTCGACCCATTAGTGTTCTTGAAGATTTCTTGGAGTTTTGAGCTTCAAATGGTTTAGTGAAGCCTTGGTGGTGATCATACTACCCATTGTAAGTATATTTGTGGTCTCTTTATAGTTGATTCCATAGATCTATGAATATGTGTTCAAAGCTTTGATTTTAGATGTGTGATGATAGAGAGCCCAAATGCAAAAATGCTATTAGATGAAAAGGCCTTAGAATCATGTTTGTAAGCTAGAAATGCTATGTTAATTTTTGGTGAAAAATATGGATTTGTAACTTAGGCAAAATTTGATGAATTTTGATGAAAAATGAGTTTTTGAGTAAATTGGATTTAATGATTGTTGTAGGGTGCCTCACACGGTTGGATTTGAGAAAAGTTGAATTGGAGCATACGTTTGGAACGGTGTTGCTCGTGTTAAGGTAAACTCTTGGAACTTGGGTTTAATCCCTAGTGAGCTCCACCACACCTAGAGGAAGGTTGTGGTTGGATGATGTAGTGATGACATGATGTGTTTGTGTGCTTGTATGCATATTGCTTGTGTTTTGTGAAAAATTGTTTGGTCACTGGCCAGTTGACGTGTGTTTGGTTTGGACATCCGCTGGATTCGTCCTACGGGAGAATGCCAGTTGGAGATGCCATGGTGTTGACTCTGGGAGCGACATCAGGATGATCCAAGCGGGGGACGTCCGCCGGATAGGGCTCATGAGGAGTTCCGGTTGGGTATTGCCATGGAGTCGTCTCAACCATGGGAGAGGCGCCAGGACTGTCTCGGGAGTTATATGATGGAGTCCTTGAACATGAATCCATGAGTGGATGTTCTTGGGTGTCTCCAGGTGTTTGGTGATATTGTTTTACTTGCATAGCATATTATGTCATTTTGATACATTTTAGTGAGCCATGGAGTGGAGAGAGCCTCTAGCTCCATTGGTTTACTGAGATATATCCGTATATCTCACCCCGTGTTTGGGGGACCACATTTCAGGTCACTATGAGCCGGGAGGAGCTTCGGGCAAGAAGCCCGTATAGTGGACGTTGGATGGGCATGCGGTGCATTGGATTGCATGGCTTTTTGGAGGAGTTTATGGAGTGCACATAGCATACCATTAGTATTTTGAGACTTAGGGCATGAACATATTGCATGATGCCATTTTCCATGCTTTTGTTAGTGTTCATGGTCATATGCTAAGTCTTGTTATGTTTTATTATTCATGGCTTGGATAACTGTATATTTTGAGTGAGCATGGGACTTGTCCATTGCCACATTCATAGCCTTGAAGTCTTGATGTGTAATGATGTAAAAATGGTCCATATGTACATGTAAATGGCCATTATTTGAGAATGATGTAATTGATGTTAAACTTAAGGAAAATGCATGATGGAAGGGCCTAGAGCCAACATTAGGACATGTTTAAGTGTTGTGTGGAGTATTAAGGTGTTAGGGATGGATTACACACCCTTTTTGGGGCTCAAAACAGCTGTAATCTGTCATTTTGCTGCATAGTAATCGATTACCCAAGCATGGTAATCGATTACCATGCAACAGGGGACGAAAATTGGCTACTGTCTTCACTGGTAATCGATTACTGAGGCTTGGTAATCGATTACCATGTGAGGTAATCGATTACCCAAGGTTGGTAATCGATTACCAGAACAGAGGAGGTCAAAATTTGGCTACTGCCTCATTTTTGACAGGTGGTAATCGATTACCACCCACTGGTAATCGATTACCACAGTGTAATTTTTGAAAATTCAGGTTTTTCTTGACTTAAAGAAAGGGGCATAACTTGATGGGTAGAACTCCAAATGATACGTGGTTTGAAACCACGCGTAGACAACGTAAAGGACTACAACTTGGTAAAAGATGAGAGTAAGATGGTGAGTTTAAATGAAATGAATAAAAAGAATGATCTATGATGTTAGAAAGTGTATGATTCCGCAAATGGCATTTACAATTATAGTATGGTTTTAATTGATTACGGAAAATGTATTTATGAAAAAGAAAAGGAATATGTTAAAAGAAAAATTTGCCCGTAATTTAATTAATCTAATCACTGTGATTGTAACTGCGCTTAATATCATAATCAATGTTAACAATACCGGTGTACAACGGGCTGTTACATTTTATGGTATCAGAGCAGGGCCTCTCATCCAGTACGGTGTGGTTCGAACCAGGCGGAAGCTGGTGGGCATGTAACATCCCGGGCGCTGACGAGGGCGGGGAGTGATCGCCGGTGCGCAAGGGCACGGACAAGGAGCGGCTCCTGGCAGGCTTCCAGCGACGGGGGTACATGAATGAATCGAATAACACCGGAAAGAGAGGGATGAGACTGTGCTGGTATGGGACATACATTGAATGGCTTATAAGAATTAATTGGTACTACCTATACAAACAAGATCTGTAGCCCGGATCGGAAGAACTCCACAGTTAAGCGTGCTTGACTTGGAGCAATTCTGGGATGGGTGACCTCCTGGGAAGTTTTCCCGGGAAGTGTGCGAGTGAGGACAAAGCACGCTGAAAAGTCTCGTGTTAGTGTGTGGGGACAGTCGTTAATCCTTGCAAGTTGCCAGGCGTTACAAGTGGTATCAGAGCAGTTTTGTTTAGGGAACTCTGATTGTTGTGTGTTTGTATCTTGTGTGCCATAGCTATCTGTGAACTATTTATGATTAATGTATATGTGATTCCTCAGTGTGGGTCTGATCAGCTCATTCCTTTGTGTTACATGTACAGATATCATGAGTAGGGCACGAGGTCGCCATGGGGCACGGGGTGCAGGTCATTTGCCACCGGATCCGATCACTGCAGCACTGAATGCTCTGCAGGCGGAAACGGCTGCAAACAGAAATATGACAGAGAACCTGATGAAAGCTAATCAGGATATGATGCAGGCCTTTATGGCTGAGTTGAGGGCGGATAGAGGTCGTCCTAGGAGGGAAGATACACCTCCACATACGGCTACGGTGACTCCTACACCGACGCCATCTGTTACTCCTCAACAGGGGGAGAGTGGGGCTAGTCACCACACTGGTGAGGCTAGTCATCATACTACTACGGATCCTAGTTATGTTCCTGATCCGTCATCGGTTGCCCAATCTACTGGGGCTGCTGGGCAGGTGCTTGATAATGCTGACGATGAGCGTAGGCTCATATCTTTTAGGAAACATAAGCCACCCGCATTTCTGGGGTCAAGGGACCCAAAAGAGGTCACAGCTTGGTTGAGGGGTATGGACAAGATTTTTCAAGTTATGAGGTGCCAAGATCCTCAGAAGTTATTGTATTCTGTTTATATGCTGGAGGGTGATGCCCAGGAGTGGTGGGACAATGTGTCTCGCCCATTTATTATACAGGGTGAGGTCCTTACTTGGACTATGTTTGAAGGTCTTTTTCATGAAGAATATTTTCCCCGTGATGTTCGGGAGGCTAAGCAAGGTGAATTTGATAATCTGGTACAGGGAGTGATGACTGTTGATGCCTATGTTAATGAGCTTGTGAAGTTTGCTAATTATGGAGGTACTCTACCTACTCCGGAATTCTTGTCGGCTAAATTTCAAAGAGGGCTGAGTGAGAAAATTGCTAAGAGAATGTCGAATACCGCAGTGAGAAACTTTGCTGATTTAGTGACCCAATGCAAGAGGGTCGAGACTGTTAATGGGAGGTACCCGAAATCTGATTCTACAAAAGAGCAAGATGTTAAGAGGACACCTGGTCCTTCTGGTAACACCAACAGAGGAGGTTTTAATAATAGAGGTAGGGGGTTGCATGTGAGGCAACCTCCTGGTCAGTTCAAGAGGGGTGGAAATATTGGTGGTGGTGGTGCTGCGAACAGATATCCTACCCCACAATGTGGGAAGTGTGGTAAATACCACAAAGGTGTGTGTGGTGCTGATCCGTCGGCTTGTTATAAATGTGGTCGGAATGGCCATTTTGCTAGAAATTGTCCGTCTTCTTCGGGGCAGGCTGCGAATCTGCAGGCCTTGCCGCCAGCTACTACTACTGCTGCTGCTCCTATTGCTGTTGTTCCTACTGTGGGACGAGTTTATACTACTAATGCGCAGCGTACTGAAAAGGCTCCGAACTTGGTTAAAGGTATAATTTTTCTATCTAATGTTGATTTATCTGTATTGTTTGACTCGGGAGCAACACATTCATTTGTGGCGGACTATGTGGCTAAGGCGTTGGACTTAAAGGTAACACGGATGGTTCCTCCGATGCGTATTACTACTGCTACAGGCGAGGTTAGTGAGTCGTCTTGGATTTGTGAAGATGTAAAGTTCACTTATTTAGGCAGGGGTTACACCATTGATTTAATTATCTTACCCCTGGCCTCTGTCAATTTAATTTTGGGGATGGATTGGTTGTCTCGGAACTGCGCAATGATTGATTGTTGCGGGAAGAGGTTGTTGCTATCTCACGAGAGGCCGTCTGTTTGTCCGTCTTTATATTTGTCTGTCAGTCAAACTGTGAAAGCCTTGAAGGCTGGAGATTTGGGTTATGTTCTGTTGGGCGGATTGGTGGGTGATAAAAAGGAAGAGATTTCTGCTATTCCAGTTGTTAATGAGTTTGAAGATGTATTTCCGGATGAAATACCGGAATTTCCACCAGAGAGAGAGATTGAATTCTCGATTGATTTATTGCCTGGTGTGGGGCCGGTCTCCTTGGCTCCATATCGGATGTCGCCACTTGAATTGGCTGAATTGAAGAAACATATTGAAGAACTGTCTGCGAAAAATTTTATTAGGCCGAGTGTGTCTCCGTGGGGAGCACCGGTGATATTTGTAAAGAAAAAGGATGGTAGCATGAGATTGTGCACTGACTACCGACAGCTGAATAAAGTGACTATTAAGAACCGGTACCCATTGCCGCGTATTGATGATTTATTAGATCAGTTGAGGGGTGCCTGTGTATTTTCAAAGATTGATCTCCGGTCCGGATATCACCAGATTCGGATTAAACCGGAGGATGTACCAAAAACAGCTTTCCGATCCAGATATGGACATTTTGAGTATCAAGTTATTCCTTTTGGGCTTACTAATGCCCCGGCGGTGTTCATGGACTATATGAACCGCATTTTTAAACCGTATTTGGACCAGTTCGTGATTGTATTTATTGATGACATTCTGATCTATTCTAAGAGTAAAGAGGAGCACATGGACCATTTGAGGACTGTGTTGCAGGTGTTAAAGGATAAGAAACTGTATGCTAAACCGTCTAAGTGTGAATTCTGGTTGCCTGAGGTGCAATTTTTGGGCCATGTTATTTCTGCAAGCGGTGTTGCAGTGGATCCAAGCAAGATTGAAGCGGTGAGCGACTGGGAACGACCTAAGACTGTGACTGAAATTAGAAGTTTTCTGGGGCTTGCTGGCTATTATCGCCGATTTATACAGGGATTTTCTGCAATGGTTCTACCGTTGACCCGATTGACACGAAAGGATACTCCTTTTGTGTGGACCCAGGAATGTGAGGACTGTTTTCTGCTACTAAAAGAGAAATTGACTACTGCTCCGGTGTTGACTCTACCTGATCCGGAGGGTGAGTTTGTGTTATACTGTGACGCTTCTAAGAAAGGTTTAGGGAGCGTGTTGATGCAGGAAGGAAAAGTTATTGCATATGCGTCTAGGCAGTTGAGGCCACATGAAGAAAATTATCCGACGCATGACTTGGAACTAGCTGCTATTGTGTTTGCCTTGAAAATTTGGAGGCATTTTCTGTATGGGATGAAATTTGCTGTGTTTAGCGACCATAAAAGCTTGAAATATTTATTTGATCAGAAGGAGCTGAATATGAGACAGCGTAGATGGGTTGAATTTTTGAAAGATTATGATTTTGAGCTGAAATACCACCCGGGAAAAGCCAATGTTGTGGCAGATGCATTGAGTAGGAAGTCTGTTAATTTATCTCATATGATGATGTGGGACAATGAAGTGATTGAGCAATTCCGTGATATGAAAATAACGGATTTCTTTGCAGGAAGAATGTGTGATATGGAGTTGACTCGGATTGAGAACGAGCTGCACGAGAAGATTAAAGAGACTCAGATTCGCAAATGAAAGTATAAAGTATTTGAAAGGCCAGAGTGGCATATCTGTTAATGAACAAGGACTTTTGTTATATCAGGGCAGGATTGTTGTGCCCAAGGAACTTGCTGAGGAAGTTATGACTGAGGCCCATAAGGGTCAATATGCTATCCACCCAGGTGCCACAAAGATGTACCAAGATTTGAAAGTGAAGTTCTGGTGGCCTGGTATGAAAAGGGATGTTGCCGAGTACGTGTCTAAGTGCTTGGTTTGCCAGAAAGTGAAAATAGAGCATCAGAAACCTGCTGGATTACTTCAGCCGCTGGATATACCTGAATGGAAATGGGAGAGTATTTCAATGGATTTTGTTGTTGGATTGCCGAGAACTCAAGCTGGTTATGATTCGATTTGGGTTATTGTGGACCGACTTACGAAGTCTGCACATTTTCTACCAGTACGAGTGGATTACACTACGGAAAAGTTGGCAACACTTTATGTGAAGGAGATTGTTAGACTCCATGGGATACCGATTAGCATTGTGAGTGATCGGGACCCGAAGTTTACTTCACGATTTTGGGGAGCTTTGCAGCAGGCTTTTGGCACTCAGCTTCGACTGAGCACTGCTTATCACCCGCAGACTGATGGTCAGACTGAGAGGACCATACAGACACTTGAGGATATGCTGAGAGCTTGCACATTGGAACAGGGTAATGCCTGGGATAGGTACTTGCCACTGGTGGAGTTTTCTTATAATAACAGTTTTCATTCCAGTCTGGGTATGGCACCATATGAGGTTTTGTATGGCAGGAGGTGTCGTACGCCCACTTGTTGGACTGAGGTAGGCGATAAAGAAAGGTTTGGTCCGGATTTTGTGCATGAAACGACAGTGCAAATTGAAATGATCAGAGAGAAATTAAAACAGGCACAGAATCGGCAGAAAAGCTATTATGACAATAAGCATAGACCGCTGGAATTCGAGGAAGGTGACCATGTATTTGTACGTTTGTCGCCGGTCACAGGTGTTGGCCGTGCGTTGGGTGTGAGGAAGCTGAGTCCACGGTTCATTGGGCCATATCAGATTATGAAAAGAGTAGGATTGGTGGCCTATCAGCTTGCCTTACCCCCACAGTTATCTAATTTACATGATGTTTTTCATGTGTCGCAGTTGCGACGTTATGTTCCGGATGAGTCACATATTGTGATGCCGGATAATATTGAAATCAGGGAGAACTTGAAGACTCCCATTGGTCCTATTGCAGTACTGGATCGCAGTGAAAAGCGATTGAGAAGTAAAGTGATTCCCATGCTGAAGATTCAGTGGGAAGGCCGCACACCTGAGGAGGCTACTTGGGAGCGGGAGGACGAGATTCTCCGGCTGTATCCTGAGTTAGTGAGCAGGTATGATTTAATTTTGCGGACAAAATTTCAAAAAGGTGGGGTGAATATAACACCTCAAGTATTTAAATGTTTATTTTAATGTTATATTATGAAATGAAAGTGATGGATTAGTGAAAATCCAAGTATTATGGCCAAAAGGGGCAAAAAGGGCAAAATGGTAATTTGCCAACCGTGTGTTAAGAGGCTTAAATATTGAGTTAGAGATTTCAAATGACAAAAGTAAGGTTGGAAATGGAATCAGGGCGAAAAATTGAGTAAATAGGCAAATTTGAGAAAAATCGATGAATAGTGATTTTTAAGTGTTAAAATAATGAGTGTGAGTGTACCGATAGGTGTGAAATTTTTATCATTATTTTGGAGAAAGAAAAATATGTTATGGACTGGAAAAATACGTAGATTAAGGAATTATGATTGGAATTTTTATCGGAGGTAAAGTTAGATCGCGTGTGGGACCCGTGTGACCGAAGTCACTTGGGCCACCTCCCTTTTCTTCTTCTTTTCCTTCTTTCTTTCTTCACCTCCCGTGCGCACCAACAGAGAGCAAAGAAGCCATTTTCTTCCATTTCTCCATTTTCTCCCATTTCTTCGTTTCTCCACCGAATCGCTTGATTTTGGTGTTGAAATCTATCGTAAACAACCTTCCAAAGCCATTGGTAGCATCTAGAAGCCTTGAATCCACCTCTTTGGCCACGTTTTTGGCAAACTCAGATTCGACCCATTAGTGTTCTTGAAGATTTCTTGGAGTTTTGAGCTTCAAATGGTTTAGTGAAGCCTTGGTGGTGATCATACTACCCATTGTAAGTATATTTGTGGTCTCTTTATAGTTGATTCCATAGATCTATGAATATGTGTTCAAAGCTTTGATTTTAGATGTGTGATGATAGAGAGCCCAAATGCAAAAATGCTATTAGATGAAAAGGCCTTAGAATCATGTTTGTAAGCTAGTAATGCTATGTTAATTTTTGGTGAAAAATATGGATTTGTAACTTAGGCAAAATTTGATGAATTTTGATGAAAAATGAGTTTTTGAGTAAATTGGATTTAATGATTGTTGTAGGGTGCCTCACACGGTTGGATTTGAGAAAAGTTGAATTGGAGCATACGTTTGGAACGGTGTTGCTCGTGTTAAGGTAAACTCTTGGAACTTGGGTTTAATCCCTAGTGAGCTCCACCACACCTAGAGGAAGGTTGTGGTTGGATGATGTAGTGATGACATGATGTGTTTGTGTGCTTGTATGCATATTGCTTGTGTTTTGTGAAAAATTGTTTGGTCACTGGCCAGTTGACGTGTGTTTGGTTTGGACATCCGCTGGATTCGTCCTACGGGAGAATGCCAGTTGGAGATGCCATGGTGTTGACTCTGGGAGCGACATCAGGATGATCCAAGCGGGGGACGTCCGCCGGATAGGGCTCATGAGGAGTTCCGGTTGGGTATTGCCATGGAGTCGTCTCAACCATGGGAGAGGCGCCAGGACTGTCTCGGGAGTTATATGATGGAGTCCTTGAACATGAATCCATGAGTGGATGTTCTTGGGTGTCTCCAGGTGTTTGGTGATATTGTTTTACTTGCATAGCATATTATGTCATTTTGATACATTTTAGTGAGCCATGGAGTGGAGAGAGCCTCTAGCTCCATTGGTTTACTGAGATATATCCGTATATCTCACCCCGTGTTTGGGGGACCACATTTCAGGTCACTATGAGCCGGGAGGAGCTTCGGGCAAGAAGCCCGTATAGTGGACGTTGGATGGGCATGCGGTGCATTGGATTGCATGGCTTTTTGGAGGAGTTTATGGAGTGCACATAGCATACCATTAGTATTTTGAGACTTAGGGCATGAACATATTGCATGATGCCATTTTCCATGCTTTTGTTAGTGTTCATGGTCATATGCTAAGTCTTGTTATGTTTTATTATTCATGGCTTGGATAACTGTATATTTTGAGTGAGCATGGGACTTGTCCATTGCCACATTCATAGCCTTGAAGTCTTGATGTGTAATGATGTAAAAGTGGTCCATATGTACATGTAAATGGCCATTATTTGAGAATGATGTAATTGATGTTAAACTTAAGGAAAATGCATGATGGAAGGGCCTAGAGCCAACATTAGGACATGATTATGTGTTATGTGGAGTATTATGGGGTTAGGGATGGATTACACACCCTTTTTGGGGCTCAAAACAGCTGTAATCTGTCATTTTGCTGCATAGTAATCGATTACCCAAGCATGGTAATCGATTACCATGCAACAGGGGACGAAAATTGGCTACTGTCTTCACTGGTAATCGATTACTGAGGCTTGGTAATCGATTACCATGTGAGGTAATCGATTACCCAAGGTTGGTAATCGATTACCAGAACAGAGGAGGTCAAAATTTGGCTACTGCCTCATTTTTGACAGGTGGTAATCGATTACCACCCACTGGTAATCGATTACCACAGTGTAAATTTTGAAAATTCAGGTTTTTCTTGACTTAAAGAAAGGGGCATAACTTGATGGGTAGAACTCCAAATGATACGTGGTTTGAAACCACGCGTAGACAACGTAAAGGACTACAACTTGGTAAAAGATGAGAGTAAGATGGTGAGTTTAAATGAAATGAATAAA